>VWYK01039850.1:12309-32041 GCA_013399775.1 Semnornis frantzii | reverse complement strand
AACTTCTTATCAACCAGGACTTCAAAGTCCTTCTCTGTGGAGCTACTCCACAGCTAGTCAANATTGCTGTCCCATGGATAACTTCTTATCAACCAGGACTCCAAGGTCCTTCTCTGTGGAGCTACTCTCCAGCAGGTCAGCCCCTAACCTGTACTGGAGCATGGTGTTGTTTCTCCTCAGATGCAGGGCTCTACGCTTATCCTTGCTGAACTTCGTTGGTTTTGTCTGTGCCCAGCTCTCCAGTCTGTCCAGGTCTCTCTAATGGCAGCACAGCCTGGCAGTGTGTCAGCCACTCCTTCCAACAAATTTGCTGAGGGTGCACTCTGTCTCTTCATCTAGGTCACTGATGAATACCTTGAACAGGACTGGACCCAGAACTGACCCCTGGGGAACACCACTAGCTACAGATCTCCAGCTGGACTCTGCACCGTTGATCACGACCCTCTGGGTTCTGTTGTTTAGGCAGTTCTCTATCCATCTCACTGTCCACTCTTCTAAGCCAGACTTGCAGAGCTTTCCCACAAGGATGTTATGGAAGACAGCATCAGAAGACTTACTAAAGCCAAGGAAGATGATACCCACTGCACTCCCTATGTCTGTCTGTTCAGTCACACCATAATAAGCGACGATCAGATTAGTCAAACTTGACTTCCCTTTGGTAAATCCTTGTTGGTGGCTCCAAATAATCTTATTTTCCTCCATGTGCTTAGAGATGACCTCCAGAATGAGCTGCTCCATCACCTTTCCAGGGATGGAGGTGAGGCTGACTGATCTATGGTTTCCTGGCCCACCTTCTTGTACTTTTTGAAGACCGGAGCAACACTGGCTTTCCTCCAGTCCTCAGGCACCTCTCCTGCTCCCCAGGATCTTTCAAAAATGATTGATGGAGAGTGGTAGAGCACCATCAGCCAGCGCTCTCAGCACTTGTGGGTGCATCCCATTGGGGGCCATGGATTTATGTATGTTCAGCTTACTCCAATGATCTCTAACCTAATCTTCACTGGCCAGTGGAGAGTTCTCCCTCTTCCAGGCCTTATCCCTTAATTCCAGAGTCCAGGATTCCTGGGGGCTGGTCCTAGCAGTAAAGACTGAAGCAAAGAAGGCATTCACTACCTCTGCCTTCTCTGCATCCTCAGGGCTCCTTTCTCATTCAGCAGTGGGCTTACTTTTTTCCTGTTCTTCCTTTTGCCACTGATATATTTGAAGAAGTCCTTCTTCTTGTCTTTTACTTCCTTCACCAGATTTAATTCTAAGAGGGCTTTAGCCTTCTTTCTTGCATCTCTACACACCCCAACAACATTCCTATAATTCTCGCAAGGGAACAGACCTTTTTTCCACATATTGTGAACTTACTTCTTCCACATGACTCTTCTCAGCAGTTTTTTACTCATCCATGCAGGTCTCCTCCCTACTTTGCTTGATTTTTTGCTCAAAAGAATGCATCTGTCTTGAGCTTGGAGGAACTGATGTTTGACTACTGACCAGCTTTCCTGAGGCCCCCTACCTTCTAGAGTTTTGGCCCACGGGATTCCTCCAAATAGGTCTTTGAAGAGGACAAAGTTAGCTCTCCTGAAGTCTGTGGTTGCAATTCTACTTACCACCCTTCTTCCTCGTGTGATACTGAACTCCACCATGTTGTGATCACCAAAGCCAAGGCTGCCCCCAACCTTTGCATCCCCAACCAGTCCATCTTTGTTTGTTAAGACAAAGTCCATCAGTACATCTCTTTATTGGCTTCTCCATCACCTGTGTCAGAAAGTTATCATCCAGTACACTCCAGGAACCTTCTGGATTGTGTGTGCCTAGCTGTGTGGGCTTTCTATCAAATATCTGGGTGACAGAAGTCACCCTTAAAGCACCAGGGCATACGATCTTGAAGCTACCTCCAGTTGTCTGTGGAGGGCTTCATCTGCTTCCTGGTCTGGCAGTCTACAGTAAACACCCATGACAGTATCTCCCATTTTAGCCTGCCCCTTGATTCTTACCCTAAACTTCCCACAGGTTTGTCATCTCCCCTAGGCAAAGGTCAATACATTCCAGTTGCATGCATACAGACCAACATCACCATCTCACCTGCCTGGTCTGGTTTTCCTAAACAGTACACAGCCATCCGTGACACAATTCCATTCATGTAAGCTACCCCACCATGGCTCAGTAATTGAGATCAGAATCATAGAATCATAGAATTGTCAGGGTTGGAAGGGACCTCAAGGATCATCTCGTTCCAACTGCCCTGCCACGGGCAGGGACATTTTCAAATAGATCAAGTTGCCCAGAGCCCCATCTAGCCTGCCCTTAAAATCTTCCTGGGATGGGGCTTCCACCGCCTCCCTGGGCAAGCCCTCTCATGATGGCAGAGGGCAACTGATGAACATAAGAAAATAACCAAATTTCCCACCAACGCATATGTGATGTCCCCTTTAAATCGCAGTTCAATCCAGGCTAGACAGACCTGTAATAATTTGAAGTTGCCTGTGAATTTCCAGAAGGTAAAACCATCCAGTGACCCAGTATCATCTTTCTATTGTTTCTGTGGCAGTCCCCAGCACTGAACCTCACAGAATACAAGACCACATCATAAATAAGAAAGCGAAGAATACTTTCCTTTGCCTGTGAGCCACCACACTGGAGTTCACCACACAAGGTCACACTGTATTTATTGCGACTCTGATACAACAGACTCTGAATCAGAGTGTGTGGTTTTGCATGTATTACATTTGCAAAAATATTTGAGCTATTACTTTCACTTGTGAATGAAGTTTTGGTGAATGAAGGTTTTCGTTTCTTAGTCAAGATACTAGCCTATCAGGCTACCCAAAGTATAAATATTTCCATCAGGAGAACTAGACTACTTTAGTTTGTTTTAGTAGAAGTGACATGGAGAAAATATGAATAGATACAACTGGACACTTAGAGAACACTGTGGAATTTAATTCAGAGTGCTTAAGTTAGGCATACTCAGTTATACCATCAGGAAAGGGTTTTGTTACAATGCAGAAACCTTTAGAAATTTCTGACAAAGTGAATGCCACAGTGAAATGGGATTTTTTTTATTTATTTTTTTTTAAGACTAATGTCATGAGGAGCATTGATATATAAGCCACATAGAATATCTGAGACTGGAAGGGGTCTTCAGAGCTCTTTTCCAACCTCCTCCTCAGAGCTGGTCACAGTAAAGTAGGTTTATCTATGGAGCTATGTGCAGACAAACTACTCATAATTACAATGCTAATTTCAGTTTAAATAACTTTGTGTGTGGAATATAATTCTTAAAGTAAACTCCCAGAGTTTTTCTGTATCTTGAGTTCTGCAAAATGTTTCCATGTTTTTGTGGTTTTAGCATACAGAAAACTGCTGACGCTTGCTGCAGTCTTCTCATTCCTAGCTGTGAGGGCATATCAGCAGTTGAACTGAAAGAAAATGAGAGCATTGATAAAATACTCTAGAAATTTATTTTAAAAGACTAATATGTATTCTGCAGCAGTTTCGTATGGCAGGAAATAGTATCATCTGCATTGGTTGTAAGATCTTGTCTCTGATGACTTTTTAGGAAATACTTTTCAGCAAATCTCCTCCTTTCTGGAATCCCCTTGATGGCCATGGCTCATGGGACATTAGTCATCAAATGAGCATCATCTTTTGCAGTCTGGGATGGTAAATCCAGCACACAGAGCTAACTGGATTTGGAAAGCAGGACAGAGAAGATTTGTTTCAGGGCTGCTTTGACAGCGCAGCTACACGGTGTGGTTTTCTTTATTCAGTTGTGCATGTGTAGCACTGAGCAGGAGGAGCAAAACAGTGCATTGCTTAGGCAGTAAGTGGTTAAACGCAGTACTTAGGCTTGCAGGTTTTTATGTGGAATTTTCTGGAATGTCTTTTGAAGTGCCACAATGCCATCTACTGGTTTATTTTTCTGTGCTTTTCCCAAAGGGGATTTTTTTTTTTAATAATTTTTTGTGTGTGTGTGTGTACACAGGCAGATGTAAGGTTTATTTTTAAATAGCAAAATAAACAAGCTGGGCCTAAATCCATGACAAATAAGCAGGATCTTTTTTTGGAAGCATATGTATGTTAAAGGACATAACACACTACGTAGATTAAAGAATCGCTTCTGATCTCTTGCCAGTTAATCTTGCTCTCATTAGAAGTAACTAAAATAATTAGTAGTGAGAGATAAAGGAGGAATCTTCTGATTTGCATTTATGTCCCTAGTAGCTGTTGTGCTGCTCCACTGATTTCTGTCTACAGTCAGTTTCCCATTTTGTTTCAATGTTTTTATACAGATAAATGGAAATAAAATTAAGAAATGTGTAAGCTGTCAAGTCACAAAAACTGGAAAGTGTTGTATTACAAATTACCTCTGACAAGATTCTTCACTAACAAATTCCCATATTCAATATATTTCTCCTAATTGTCTCAGTTGTTTGTTTTTTTTCCCAGGCATATTTGAGCAGTATTTTCAGGATTCATCACCAATCTTCCAAAAACCAACATTCCACAGGCTTTCTAATAACTGTTATGGAGAAGCATGTATTAGAAAATGTTGTTCTCAGGATCAAGCTTCTCATGCTGTGAACTAGCAGTGGGCAGTTCTAAGAAGTCTGAAGCAATTCCTGGTTTTTTAATCAGGCAGCCCAATATTATCTATAGGAGTAACCTTGTGGTTTCCACTTCCTGCCAAAAGACATGAATGACCAAATACAAACATAGTTTCCTATAAGAACAGAACCGTAGGTACAGGTAGACCCTGATGTTTGAAGCTTCACTGTCTGTTTTTTCTTGAAGATTTCTGGAGAGTTTTCTCATTAATTGGTTATTTTGTTTGTCTTCATAAAATCCTCCTTCTGTTTTAGTTTGTTTTTCCTGTGCATGCTCACTTTTTTCCTAACAGAAGTTTTTCATAATCCTGCCTTTCTTCAGCCCAGTCAGGAAAACACTGGCAATGGCTTGTAACAGTCTGAATGGTTCTTCAAAGAGAGTTGTAATTTGACCTCAAGTACAGCTCCAGAGTCATAATTCAGGACAAAACAGATAGGGAAAAAAAAAAAAAAATCAAGCTCTTTCCTAAATGGGCTGTAGCGAAGATAAATACAAACGTCAGGGCCCTTGCTGGCCTTTCACCTCCTATCTCACTGACATCCCAAAGGTCACATGGACCTTGCAAGCCTAGTTTCTGTCTGGTATGAGCTGTGCCTTGCTGACAGCTGTACAGCATTTGCAGATCCGTGTGTGGGCTGGTGTAAGAGCCCCAGTGTTGTTGGCCAGTTCACATGGAAGGGAAGGTATCTCTGTGTTGAAGTGAGCTCTGTTTTGCGGCCGTGAGTTAGTGCCCTGCAGTTGGTGTGTTGTATGCTGGGAGCAGTGAAGCAGAAATGATTGTCCTTGGCACCCGTATTGGTTTTTGTCATGTAAATGACAGGTGTCAGAGAGGTTGCACTGGGGAGCAGGTCTCCTTAGCAGCTCATGCTTCCCAGTGCTTGCTGAACAAGCCACCCACACGCCGTATGGCAGCTCTGCTGAGGGGATAGCCCTCTGTGCCTCCTCCCATTGCTCTGCTGTTTGGTTTTGGCCAGTGTGGTTTAAGAATGCTCTACTCTGTCCTGTGCAGAGGAACAGAGGTTGCTTCCTGCCTATACTGGAGTAAGGGCTAACCTCTCGCTCTTAGTTGTTATATGCACTGGGAAATAACAGGACAAACCTCCATTTAGTGTGACATTAAATGAGGGAGAGTTGGCAAAACCAGAAGAACAAACAGGATCATTTTATACCACATCTTCTGTTACAGTCTCTCTCTTTTCTTCTTTCTTCTGTGAACTGTCTTGTGTTATTCCAAAGAAATAAGAACTAATTAAGCCAGTTGCTGAAAGTGTTTTGCCACCCACACTACTGAAAAGAACACTTTTTACAGAATTAGCTCTTATCAGCTGTGCTAAACCCCAGTCATTTATCTCTGCCAAAAAAAAAAAAAAGAAAAAGAAAGACAAAAGTGCTACAGTAGTTTATTTCAATTAAACAAGTTAATATAAGCTATGCCCTATAGCCACACAAACGCAGGTATCTCCTGTTAAAAAGCTGGAGGGTTTGCAAGTAATTATTTTCTTCCTTGTTAATTCTTAGTGTTTGTAGAAAAGGGCTGGGCTGAAGAGCACCAGCTGAGCATGAGATTGCCAGCTGGAGAACAGTTTACTCATAGAATCATTGAATGGTTTGGATTGGAAAGGACCTTTGAAGATCATCTAGTCCAACTCCTCTGCAATGAGCAGGGACATCTTCAACTAGATTGGGTTGCTCAGAGCTATAGACAACCTGACCATGAACTTTTGCAGGGATGAGTCTTCTGTCATGGCCTGGTTACTCTTTATCAACCCTGGTCAGCGGGGAGGGTCATGCTAAGATTCAGATAATTCCCTTAGTGTAAATACAGGTGAACTGATGCCAAACAGCCCATGAATTGCACTGGACCAGGAAATGGGAAGGAAAAGGAGAGGGAAAAGTAGAGAGAGAGAGAGACGGAGAGCAACAGAAGAGATATCACCATTCCTTGAATTCAGCTCATAGAATTATCGCAGGAACAGTCCCAAGTTCTTGGCTGCAAATGCACACTTCAGAAAAGGGAACCCTCTGTGGTGGTGCTGAGCTGGTGGAGCAGCATGGGCATGGAGAACTGTCCAGGCTGCACAGGTAGTGCAGAGAGAAGCGGCAGTGGGAGGCATGGGATGGACAGTGTGGAGCTGGCAGACTGTGCAAGCAGAGCAGAGTGGTGCAAAACAGAGGAAGCAGCACGGTGGGGCCAACTGTGCAGGCCGTGACAAGTGGACCATTGGGCACAGTGCTCACACTTGGTCACCTGGAAGTTGCTGTTGCCCAATCACTCCCTGCAGGGCAGGAGCAGTGCCTCCAGAGCTGTGCAGAGTGCAGTGCACACACTGGCCTTTCATTGGTGCTGTTGCAGTGCTTTAAAGCCACACTGTCAGGCCATGTCACACCCTGTTTGAAATGATAAAGCAATTGGGATCTCACAGTCTTTGACTGCTTCTCTGGTCAACCTGATGCAGTGTACCCTCTTTGTAAAAAGATTATTGATGCCTTTGATTCCCAAAAAGAACACCCTGAGGGTGTCAAAAGGATGTTGCATGTTTTGTACAGCTTTCATTGGAATGCTTTGAAAAGAAGGGAGGGAAAATACAAAAGCTCACTTGCAGGTGTGGGATTTGGAGATACTAAACTGAGAATGATAGCTCAGCAAGGAAAAATAAATGCTTGGATATCCTCCACCAGAGAAAGTCAGATAAACAAGGAAATGATCTTTGTGATTCTGTCAGGAACAGAAGACTGTGATTTAATCATCTGTTAGAATTGTGCCAAACAAGGAAGTCTCATTAATGCAGAAAAATAAAAACTTATTCCTTTCCTTACATGCTTACAGATCAGCTTAACACTGCAATAGGGACTGGATATGCAAGTATTTACATGGATGGGATGCTCTTTTCTGGATGCAGATACAAACAATCAATGACATCCAACAGAAAATGTATCTTTGGAAACACAGGCAGATTTTCTAAAGAGAAATTAGTTATTTCTAGTCTTTCATGTTTACTTTTGTAATTAGCATGGAAGAGCTTAGCCTGTAATTGCATGAGGTGCATGTAAGATAAAAAAAGGACAGAAAAAATAAAAAGGTGGGGGTTTTTTCCCCCTCAGAAATACTGAAAAACCTTGTTTCTTTCAAAGGGTATTAAAGCATCTGGCAGGTTTTTATAAAACACAGTGTACCTGATGCCGTCCTAGAACCAGCACTGTGAATCCCAGCAAGGATGGTCTGGAGTCTTGAAGCAGTCCTGTCTAAGGACATAGTTTAACACAGTCTCAGTGGAACTGGAAAATGGTTGGACTCCATGATCTTAAAAGGTGTTTTCCAATCAAAATGATGCTATGATTCTGTATCACTACCAAATATTTAAATTGTGGCTAACAGTCATTCATGTAAAAATTCAGCAGCTCACTGTGTCTTTCACCTCCCAGAATAGAACTAAGTAGCAGATAAAAATGTTTTTGATTTTTTTTTTTTAATATTCTGAAGGCTCAAAGGCCATTAACAAAAAAGAGAATTTAAATTGCTAATTTAAACAGTATCAAGGTTCTGAGTCACCCAAACTTTACCCCTTTATGATTGTTTTGGATATGATTGGGATAAATAAAACCACAACTCTGAGTATATTTAGTTACATACTGTATAGCCCTACCAGATGTGCACAAGCTTTTATGCCTGAAAGAAGAAATATTTGCCTTGTTTGGTGCATCTTTCTGTAGTAGGCGATAATGCCAAATGCTCTTAATGGCTGCATTTTTCATACTAGGTAAATTCTGTTGTTTAAGCAGGTAATCTAACATCATGAAACTCTGCTTCAAAGGCAGAAGGTGTCTAGGGTTTTAAATGCTGCCAAACCAAACCTGTTTTCTAGAGCAATCTGCTTTGCCTTGTTCGACTGCACTGACAGCATTGAAGAACTTTGGCTGTTCTCACCACATTGGGCTTGCCCGCTCATGAACTATGTTTGATCTGGGTGAGTGCCAACATCTTCTCTGGCATATTTCTTGCACATAGACCCTCATTTTCCCAGAGGTACAGCCAGCCAGTTTTCAGTCCTTGGGACCTGCTACCTCAAGATGTCTTAGCTCCTGAAATTTAGCCTTCCCCAATGCCTCACATTTACTTTTTGTGTCACTCACTTAAAATTATGGAGAAGATAAAGCATGTGAGCTTTTCAAGGCTTTTTCATTTAGGCAGGCAAATCTTAGTTGAAAACATAGGAAGTCCATGTGCTGTTTGCTGTTTCTGCAACTTTCTCTGTGGTCCAGCAGTTCGGGACAGAATCAGAAATTTGGCAGAAAATTTCTGGAACTAAGAGGGACAATAATTGTAGATGGTGATATGCTATATTTAAAAAAATCAAAAAGGCAGAGACATGAGTGGATAAGTTATTTTCTGAAAGCCATGAACCTACAAACATGCCATATAAATCCTGGTGTAGCTGTTTTACTGCTCTTTTCAGCAGCTACGTTCCTCAGTTTACTGATTCTTTCAGCGCATTGTATTTCCAGCATCTGACTTCAAATACCAATGCTATAAAAGCTGATCTTTGAATTATGACAGTTGTCAGGTGTAAAGTGGCAGCTCATTTTAGTTCTGCAGTAGTTCACAGTCCTGTTGGAGCTATGAAATTACTTTATCACCCTTCTCAGTAAATATATTTGTTATTGTTTATACCTCTCCATAAAGACTAAATTTTCTTCAGTGTTTCGTTCCAAAAGCCTCCCACAATTAGTGATTCAAGAAGACACTGAAGAGTGAAATATTCTCCTTTTACAATGCCACTTTATCCTTTGTGTGTATTGTGGAGTTAGTTTATGGGAGATACCCAAACATTACAGTATTTTCCTGGACCTAATGCAGAATGTGTGTTTTGTGGCAGTGGCTGTTGTATTATACTACTGACAAAAGTATGGCAGGCTCCCCCACTGCCTTTGATGAATTCTGCTTAGGTAGTTGCTACAGAACATAGGGTCCTGTGTGAATGGTTTGGGCATTCACATACCAAATGTCTCAGCATTACTAGAGTACCTGTTACACCACACTCAGCACAATGTTATTCAGGTCTTTGTCTCTGTATTTTCAAGTACTAGTATTTTGTATTCCTTCCCTTGCTATACTTGGCATCTCAATAGAGTGATTTTTCTCTACTGCATGCTACATTGAGAAGGGATGAGCTTCTGTTGTGTTTATTCCCTTTATCTACTGAGTGTTTCAGACCTATTTTTTCTGTGTTTGGCTTTATGAAGAGTTTTAGCTGCTCTGTGGAGGTAGAAGGTTTATTTGTGAGAGAGAAAAGGCAAGATACTGAAATCTTTTAGCAGGTGACAGGAAGCGGTAAGAAGAAAGGAGAGGTGGGAGCTTGAAGATTACCAAGATGCTGAAAGCACATAAAGATCACACTGGTCAGTGTGTTATGTCTGCAGATCCAGTATCTGAAGCGGGGCTACAGGAAGCTGGGGAGGGACTATTGACAAGGTCTTGCAATGACAGGACTAGGGGCAATGGGTTTAAACTGGCAGAGGGAAGATTTAAACTGGATGTCAGGAGGAAGTTCTTTACAGTGAGGGTGGTGAGGCACTGGAACAGGTTGCCCAGGGAGGCTGTGGCTGCTCCCTCCCTGGAGGTGTTCAAGGCCAGGTTGGAGGAGGCCTTGATTGACCTGTACTAGTGGGAGGTTGTCCCTTCCTATGGCAGGGGGTTGGAACTAGATGATCCTTGAGGTCCCTTCCAACCTTACTATTCTATGATTCTATGATCTTCTTCCTTGGATGTTTGTTATGTCAAAACTTCAGCTAACTGCTGAAGCCCAAAATCAGTCACTAGTGGATTTCCTGTGACCTGCTGACATCTTTATACATTACCTGTGCCGCAGCAGAGGAATGCATGCTGCTTCCCCTCAGCAGCAGGCTGCTGCCCATGCCAGCTGCTCCTGGACTCTGCCTAGTTCTACGATGGCATTTTATTTGTCACCCTTTTTTTTTCCTGTAGGCCGAAAGGCACCAGATGAAGGAAGTGAAGCAGTGTGACCATACCAAAGGACCACATGATCTTGTCCGCTTGGCTTTCCAGTGTTGTTCTTCCCCTATTATTTCAAGCTTTATCAAGTGTGTAGCTATTCAGAGCAAGGGCCATGTCTGTCAGGACATGTTGTCTGGAAGTATAGTGTCACATTTAAAAAGCCTCCTAACTGAGAAATAATCATTTAAAAAGAAGGACCTCTGCTCTGGTAGATCATCATAAACACAAGAATCCACATGCTTGAAATATTTTCTGTGTTGGTCATTTGCTGGGTTAGATATGATTCTCTGCTCTTTCCACTGAAGAGTAGCACTTAAGGAAGATCCATGGAATAAAGTAATAAGAACATTAAATAAGTATGTCATCCTGCTTCAGACAGGCTGAATAAAGGTGTACTAAGATACAGTACATACAGTTCTAACACAATTACATCATTTGTCATTATTAAGAGAAAGAACTTGTAGATAACTTCTTGCCTATTAGCTGGTTTACTTTACTTCACACCTGCCTGCTTAGGGAAAGCCAGACAAATTGTAGCTCTAAATTAATTCTCCCTGCCTTTTCAAAAGCTTCATGTAGCAGTTGCTGTAGATATTTTGGCACAAAGGAAGGAAGCAAACAGCATTTGTAAAGCACAGGCAGAAGTAAAACAGACAGTAGTCCTAACTTCTCAGCTGCATGTCTTCCTTCACTTCCTTTTCCATTCCTGAGTCACTGAAAAGAAGGGAAAGATCTTCAAAATCATGCATAATTCCATATTGATCCCAGCACTGAAGAAGTGGGTTTTATAATCATAGTGCAAGAAAATAGGAATAGGCAACTTCTTCACAGGATGTTAGAGGCTACAATGATTAGCAGTACTATGTGGTATGACTGTGGTGTCGTTTTTCCTCCTAGTTAAGATTCAGCACTGTACCTGTTAGATAAGACTTTTCAGCTGCCACAGGAAAAAAAATGGCTGTAATGAGT
This sequence comes from Semnornis frantzii, assembly GCA_013399775.1. Lineage (NCBI taxonomy): Eukaryota > Metazoa > Chordata > Aves > Piciformes > Ramphastidae > Semnornis > Semnornis frantzii. The sequence goes on along the minus strand of VWYK01039850.1, from coordinate 20,460 downwards.
TAACCATTTCTCCCCTGCAAGCATATTTACAACAAAAAAGAGGTGGCTATGTTTACACATTGATTTTGAAAATATTTAAACTTTTTTATGCATCTATATATAACACAACCTATCTATATTTACATATGAAAATGTTTTTAATACATAAAGCTGTCTTGACTACATCAACTTTAGTTATCATCTGCTTTGCTTTAAGAAAAACAGTATTTTTTACTTCTCCTGTGATGACCCTCTTAGGAAATCATTTCTTAAATCATTGAGAGCTAAAGGAGTTGCTGTCTTAGGGTGTCTTCATATTCCTCTGCTGTGGTAGCACTTTTATGTGGCCTTTGAGAGCAAATGTCCTCATGCTCTCTGGTACTAGCCATGAGCAAGGAACAGTATTGTGTCCGTATGAACACACAGACACCTAATAACCAGTGGGTAGTTTGTTTAAATGATAGACTGGTACTTACTGTTCAGTAATTTCTTTTTGCCCATTTGTTGTCTCACATCTGCTGATAAATCTTGTTCTGAAATGCTGAGTCTTCTCTTAGATTCAGCTGGAAGGCAAGATTTAGTTTTTCAAGTTCACAAGAAAAAGCTGACTGTAAAGACTTGTACTAGATCTTTGAACACGGACAAACTGCCAGGTTTTGAGGGTTGGACTTGTCAGACTTACTTTTTAAGTACATCATTTTGCAGGCAGAGTTTAAACATTGAATAATTCGGTAAAATCTGGAAAGCAGCCTGTGCTGGTTTGAGGATAATTGGAATATTTTAATGCAGAAAATTATATTATAGGCTGTGAAAGGAAAATAATGGTGATGTCTACTTCACTCATAGGCTTGCTGAGATGTTTAAGAAAAGAATACAAAACAAAGATAAGCCTCTGGGGCACAGCATCTCGGGCAGTCTAGCAGTTTCTGGCTTCTCTCCTCTCTGCCGAGTAACCTCACTAACCACTTTCCTTCTAACCCCCCATGGCTGATCCTCCAAACCTACCTTGCGTGTAAGGCAAACCTTGGGGTAAGGTGTGGGGGTGGGGAGAAGGTGGAAGGGTGGTTGGGAGCCCCTCCTGGGGTCTCTGATTTCTGGGAGGGGTGTTGTGTTTCTGTATTACCTTTAACTTGTATATTTCTGTAAATATTCCTGTATATAGTGTATATATCTGCCTGTATATTGTGCTAAGCTGTAAATAGAGCTTCAGTCCTTAACTTCTAGGCAGCTGAGTCTAGGTTTGGGGATTTTATAAAGTGTAGGAGGCCAGGGAACTCCCAAACTATCACACAGCCTTTATATTTCTATTTCTTGTTTTCTCTTGATGACACAGTGGTTCATTATTGTGCATTCTTACCTGCAGAATTTAATTGCAATGTCTTACCTTCCAGAGGTAAATTTCTGGGTAACAAAGTTGCTGAGGAAATGGGAGAGCCTTTTTCCATAAAAGCTTCCTGTGATTAATCCAAATGCCCTGACACTGACCTATGCACTGGCTGCTAGCCACCTACCAGAAGGGCAAATGGCATGTGGTGTACAAGATACAAACACCACTGATGGAACAAGAACTTATCAGATAGTCATTTGAGTCTTTAACTGGGGAGAATGCTCCACAGCAGTACTTGCTGTTGAAATGATTTCCTTGGAGGACGTCGGGTTTTTAGCAAGACCAGGGACATCATTGTCCTTCCTCTAGTCAGCCCTGGTGAGCTGCACCTCGACTACTGGGTTCTATTTTGGGGTCCTCACCACAAGAAGGACATTGAGGTTCTGGAAGGGGTCCAGAGAAGGGCAATAAAGCTAGAGCTAGAGCACAAGCCTTGTGCGGAGCAGCCGTGGAACCGGGGTTGTTTGGCCCAGAGAAAAGAAGGCTGAAGGGAGAATTTCACACTCTACAACTGCCCGAGAGGAGACTGGAACTAGGTGAGGGTCATTTTTTTCTCCCAAGGAACAAGTCATAGAACAAGAGGAAGCAGCCTCAAGTTGTGCCAGAGGAGGTTTAGGACTTTAGGAAAAAAACCTTCCTCAGAAGAGTTGTCAAGTCCTGGAACAGGCTGCTCAGGGCAGCAGTGGAGTCCCCACCCCTGAAGGAAGATAAAAGCTGTGTAGATGTGTTGCTAAGGGACTTGGTTCAGTGGTGCCCTGGCAGTGCTGGGTTAACAGTTAGGTTTGATAAACTTAAAGGTCACTTCCAACCAAAACAATTCTGTGATTCAGAGGGTTAATGAGTGTCTGTGTGTAAATACCAGCGCAGTCCTTCTACTGAGGCAGGACATGTTTATAGACATGAATTTGTCAGCAACTATAAGCGGAGGTCTATTTGTTTTGTCTGAAGTGAATGGGAAAGGCGTGATCATAATGTCAGAAATTCAAGGCTAACAGTTTGAAAAAAACCCTGAAGTTTCAAAGTTCATCTTAATATGTGGCAGCTTCATTTCTGAAAGGGAACAGCAGAGCGCAAGCTGGCAGCCCAGCACAGCACTGGAGGCCTTGCTCTCACTCACATGCCTGCAGCTTGCTAAGGAAGCAGCTCAATGCACACATCCGTGATTTTATTGCATCCAAGTCAAGAGGTACAGCAGTAGATATATCACCTGTTGGCAGAGGGACAGCACACCACAACTCAGACCTTTCTCCTACAAAGCCATCTGCTGAATATGATTGACTGCGAAGTCACTTACTCAGCCCCATCTATCTCCCCAGTTGGGGGAGAAAAAAAAATGCAATTCAGGTTTCAGCATTTTTCTAATCCCTCTGAGCCTCCCATTAAATTTGCTGTACTGTGTGGGAAAGGATTAAAGACTCTTTGGGCTCCAGAACACAGTATAGAAAAATTAAGTACTACAGCATGGTTTGTGGTAAGGCAGCAACTAAAGTGTGTAGCCTGGCACATACTCTAGAGCAGCGTGTTCCTTTTGATAAGTGACACTTGTTAACAGCTTTAAAACTTCTGTTGGTAACACATACCGTGGTTATGTTCGGTCTTTGCTTGAAATAGTCTGGAGGAAACATATTTCTTAATTAATTTGAAAAATAATCAGAGTTGTTCATATGCTGTTAATAACTTAATTCAGTGCCAAAAGAGGGAAGTATGTGCTGGCAAAGCAAATTTCTGTTCCTTTAAGAATGGCTTGTAAGTGCTCCCTTTTAATAAAGATTTCAAGATAAAAATCAATGTAGTACAAGTTTCAGACAAGGCATAGAGGAGAAATTTTTATTTAAGAGCCACCACAATATTTTTTCCCCTCAATAATAGTAAATGAAAAATGCTGACAATTTTCTTTCCATTAGCTTTTGCTGCCGATTTGCTGTCAGGCTTAATTTTTGGAATGCTAAGTTCTACTAAATATATGTTCTTGGTGTAATTAAGCATCTAGCCTTTTTTGTCCCAATTCCTTAATTGAGTAGATGAATTTTATGTGTGTGTGCACATGTGTGTGTGAAAAGGACACAGAGCAGCTACTGTGTAACCATGGAGAGACAATAGGGGCGAGGAAAGGTAAGACAGGTATTAAAAATCTAGACTGCACAATTTATACTTCTAAAATCAAAGTTGTCTTCTGCTTACATTACCCTACTTGCATGAAAAGTCTTGCTTCCATATCTCAACTGTTGAGCAAAGAGCTGTGTGTGTCTATGGTCACATCTGACCACAATTTACCAGTGGTATGATGCAGACTAGAAAGTTCTAAAGAGCAAGAGGAATTAAAGTGTCAGTGTCTGGATTCTGTCATTGTTCACTCCCTCATTGCATCAGAAAGCACAAAGATGAGGTGTGAATTCTATCTCACAATCAACAGGGCAGTTCCAATGAATTTACAGTGTTACTAATGAACTTATTACAGAACTGTTTTCACCCTTTGTAAGGCAAATTAAATCAGGGATCCAGAGGAACTGGCAAAACTGTACCAGATCATGCAGATTATATAATTATTATAAATGTGTACAGAAAGAAAAATGTCAGCCTTGGGGCAGTGGCTGGAAACTGCCCAGCAGAAAAGGACCTGGGGGTGTTGGTCAACAGCCAACTGAGTATGAGCCAGCAGTGTGCCCAGGTAGCAAAGAAAGCCAACAGCATCATGTCCTTGTACTCAGCCCTGCTGAGGCTGCGCCTCAATATTGTGTTCAGTTTGAAGTTCCTCGTTACAAGAAAGATATTGAGGTGCTGTTGCATTGCTAGAGAAGGGCAAGAAAGCTGGTGAAAACTGCTGGGTCTAGAGGCCAAGTCCTGTGAGGAGCAGGTGTGGAACATGAGGTTGTTTGGCATGGAGAAAAGGAGGCTGAAGGGAGACCTCACTCTCAACTGTCTCAAAGGAGGTTGGAGCTAGGGTGGGCGTTGGTCTCTTCTCTGAAGTAGCAAGTGACAGGACAAGAGGAAACGGCCTCTAGCTGCACCAGGGGAGGTTCAAGTTGGATATTGGGAATATTTTCTTCCCTGGAATGGTTGTCAAGCCCTGGAACAGGCTGCCTATGGAAGGGGTTTAATCATCATTCCTGGAGGGATATAAAAGCTGTGTAGATGTGGTGCTGAAGGATATAGTTTAGCAGTGGACTTGACAGTGCTGGGTTAATGGTTGGAGTCTATGATCTTGAAGGTCTTTTCCAACCTAAACAATTCTATGATTCTGTGATTATAAAAAAGCTTAATATATGGGCCAGGCAGTTCCTGTGACTTGTTTTATTGCTCTTGTGAAGCTGAAATTATAACCTGCTCGCTTTCCAGTTTCAGCTGTTATTTTGGTTTGATTTCAGGTTACTATTGGCCAACTGTATTCCACGGAGAAATTGGTTATTGAGACTCCAGGAAACACATAGCTCTGAGAAGACTCTGATCCTGATGCAACACTGGACCATCTTCAGCATCCTACAGTGCCACATACAGATGCTTAACTTACTGCACATGTCTGAGCTTTTCTGTTCAACATAAGAAATGCCTGAGAGACTCAGTTTTTGGCAACCAAAGTACTATTTTGTAATGGTTCGTGTGGTCTGAAATATATTGCTGTGATTTGTAATAGCATGTAAAATAGTCTTGAAATCTGTGTGCCTGTGTGTCTTGTGACGAAATAGTCCCTGCCCAACTTTGACAATAAAACTTTATTAAACTACCTGTAACCAGATAAATTATTCTGCTGCTGACCTTACTGCACACTGAGCATGGGAGGTGCATTAGATTTTAGTCACTCACCCAGTGATTTGGTTCAGATTGATCCTGTTTCATTTAAAAAGTATATAGTATAGGAATTAGATAACTAAATACAGAGCTCATTTTAAATACTAAACCCAGAGATGAACAGAATTTGCATCTCCTAGACCATGATACTTAGAAATACCATGAGCTGCATTGTGTGGTTTCCTTAAAGAGCATCCCTTGACATTTCAGGAGTGACATAAAAATTTCACTAGTTCTTTCTTCATTTCCAAGAGTTAATAACCAGTCTCGTCCTACTTTTTACAATTAACAGAACAGAAGAGCAGAATGGAGAATGGAAGACTTAAATCACTGAGGCCGAGGAAGTTTAAAATGAGCTTTAAAATGTATTTTCACCATCAACTCATCTTCTAAACATGTTGAGGTACACCTCTTAGCAGGAGCGCCACATTGCTTCAAGCAAGATTTCCTTTCTTTTGGATTTTGCAGGAGAAAAAGAACCTAACAACAACAGGAACTCAAGTGCTGTAAGTCAGGAATTGGCAGTGAGGTTTGCTTAGCAAAAGTGGGAACGCTCAGTGTTCCACTTTATTAGTTTATTGTTTCCAGTTTCTTGTTTATTACTAAATCTGTAGATTTAAACTTTTAAAACAATATGTTAAAAAAGTTTAAAAAAAAAAAAAAAGCAAACAGAAACTTAGTTCAGGTTTTGTTCAAGTCATTGCTGTGCTTGACTTTGTTTCCTGATAGAAATCTGCAGGGAAGAGTTGCAAAACTTTTTTAATGGTATATAGAAAAAAAAAAACTTTTTTTAACCACATATAGAAACAAAGCTTTTTCTTCTATGGAAAAAGAATCTTTTTTTTTTTTTTTTCCCAGGGGATCATTGTGGGGTTTTTAAGAGAAATACAAACTCAGCACTAGTTCCATAACCCTGTGGCATTGAAAAATCTTTCCTTATTTCTCTTGCATTCTCTTTGTTTCAAATTTTGGTTGTTTAGTGTTGTCTGTTCTGTCTGGTAACATTAAAGCAGAGCATAGACAGTGCCTGATTTAGAACAAACTCCCATTCCTTGCTAACATTTAAAATGTATTTTATCATTATACAGTGAGATTGGAAAATATTGTGATGCATTCCATTAACAATATAGTGTACAATATAAGGTACCATGCCTATCTAAGACTACAAATGTATTCTCTACCCTTACCATTAAAAGGCAAGTACAGCAATAATTCTCCTCTTAATAGGTGTTTAAGTATTACAATGTAAATTGCTTTTAGTAAAGACTCTATTAAAATGTAGTTTAATTATTCTAATAGGTAAAATTCTTAGATTCTGAATTTTAAATCTCTATATTCACAACTGGATAATGAAGTTAATGGTGAAGGTGTAGGGGAAAAAGGTTCAACTACTATTTAAGTTTCCAGTCAACTCAATGAAATTTTACATCTTACACTTTCAGAGGACAGGGGGTTTAAAAGGCTGCCAGCTTATACTCTAAGGAACTTGGTCTCTAAAACAGCACATGCAAAATCCTTGTTTAAAACAGCTTCACTACTGGAGCAAGCACTGCATACCATTTCCAAGTCTGAGAATGTGTGCTAGGAGACCAAATAAACAGCCTTAGAAACAGCATAACCCTAATTTATAAAGAAGGACAGCTCCATCAGTCACAATTTTACTATTTAAATCTCCTTTCACCATGTTTACCACAAAGAGTTAATTTTCAAGTACAGGCCTTTTCAATACATAATAACTTTCTCCTTGGTAGGAACTCCTTGGTAGAGTCAGAGAATGGTTTGACTTGATCAACCAAAATAATTCTGAATCTATGATTCTTGGCCAGACATGTGCTCGTTGTCCCTGACGGAGGCAGCAAGCCACAGAGCTGGCACTGTGCTGCAGCCTCGGAGCCACTGTGCTCTTATGGCCGCACCTTCTGTGCTCCACCAGTTCTGTTTACGTTGCAATACTCATTAAAGCTCTCTCTTGGCACGCTGTCAGAAGCTTTGTTGGATTTTGTCAAAGCAGTGTAAACAGCAGGAATGGTTAAAACACAAAGGAATGATCCCGTGACTTGTGTACAATGTCCACTATTATCAAAAGTATATCCTTTCTCCTTAGAACAGAAGGGAGCTCAATCAATACCTTTACTAAAGCTACAATGTCTTAGCAAAACAGGCTGGCTTTTGTATTGAAAATGTTTGTCTGTTCCTGATCTCAACATTTTAGCAAACTATTAACCTCAGCAGTATGCACCAAAATTGGAATGTTTACATATAGTGAAGTCTGTCGTGACTTTTACAGCATAAATTTGGAAACGGCACTCTGACAGGGTGGGGGCAAGAGTAAGTTAAAAAAAAGAGTAAATTTAACAAAAAAGAGTAAGTTTAAAAAAAAATTGTTTAATATTAGTGTTTAAAGAACAGGCATAGTAACTGTTTAAAAGGTGGGCCCTTCTCTGGTGTGTTACAGCTTCTCAGGAGCTTTTACCGCAAATTGAAAGCTCTGTTTCAAAATGCCCTGATCTTTCAGAGTTACAGCTGCCCTGGAGGAAACCAACCCAAGAGAGCAGCGCATGAACACTTTATATACAATGTTGAAATAGGCCCTGAAGGATTTTAACTTATTACTCCCACTTCTGGAAAGGTATTTCTAGAGAAAACCTCAGCAAATTTCTGGACATTAAAAGCATTACTTGAATTCTGTCATCAGCAGGTAGAAGAATAATTCCATGGAGAAGCACCATCCCTGTAATGCAATATAAATGCCCCTCTGCAGCAGGAACCATACATATGCGTAAGCACAGCCATAAAAGAGCTGGGCACTGGCACTTTTCCTGAGTTTTCCATAATGATCTACAGTGAAATCCTAGCATTATTCAAGTCAGGAGTATACTGATCGCTTTGTTCCACGGCATAATTATTTCACACTCTTAGGGATGTTTGTCTTGATGACCTTTATATAAAAAAAGGAAGGTGTGTAGCTCATTTCCTGACACTTTACATTCTCTTTCTTT
>VWYK01039849.1:1658-27764 GCA_013399775.1 Semnornis frantzii | reverse complement strand
TAAACCATGTCCTGAAGAGCCATACCTACACTTTTTTTGAGCACCTCCAGTGTGTCCACTCCCTGGGCAGCCTACTCCAATGCCTGACCAGTCTTTCAGTAAAGACATTTTTCCTAATGTCCAATCTAAACATCCCCTGGTGCAGTTTGAGGCCATTTCCTCTCTGCATCACTCAGTACTAGGGATGAACCAACACCCACCACACTACAGCCACCTTTGAGGTAGTTGTAAAGAGCAATGAGGCCTGCTTTCAGCCTCCTCTTCTCCAGAACAAATAGTCCCAGTTCCCTCAGATGCTTCTCCTAAGACTCGTTCCCTATATCCTTCACCACCATCATTGCCCTTTTCTGGATACTTCCTTACTCCAGCTGGCCACACTATTCCTCATACAGGCCAGGATGCTGTTGGCCTTGGCCACCTGACCACACTGCTGGCTCACATTCAGCTGACTGTCAACCAGCACCCCCAGGTTCTTTTCTGTTGGGCAGCTTTCCAGCCACTATACCCTAGGCCTGTGGTATTACTTGGGGTTGTTGTGACCCAAATGCAGGACCTGGGAATTGGCCTTGTTAAACCTCATACAACTGACCCTCAATCCCCTCATACGTATTGTCAATAAAGATAATAAACAAGACTGGACCCAAAACTGAGTCTTGGGTAACAAGTGACTGGCTGCCAATTGAATTTAGCTCCATTCACCACCATTCTGGGCAAAGAGATGGCCCAGCCATCCAGCCATTTTTTTACCCAGTGACATGTCTACCCAAGGTGGTGGGAGTTTGAGGGAGAAAAGGAGGAAGAAGGGTAGTATCATGACACTTTCCAAATTAGGAGAAGTCCAATCAGGAGAAGCTATACATTTAATTTGGGTATATTTTCAAATTATATTGTTGAATCAGATGGGCTCTGAAAGGATGTTGGAGTTTCTAAAATAGCTTTTAAATCCAGTGCTTTCAGATGCATAGTCAGTCTTCAGCTGTTCAGAAAATCAAGCTCACCCAGACCCCATCCATGTAAACCATGTCTCTGCTCTTTGAACTGCAGAAACTAAAATTAAAGCTACCTGTCACAAAAAAACAGATGATTAATGGCCATTTTTTATTGTTGCTCTTTTTTTTTTTCCCCCCAGAAACAAGATAGTAGAATTTACCGTCTTGGTGTTCAACAGAGAACAGTGCAATGTGCACTCCTGCTTTGGCTGATATTCTGTAATTTTGCATATCATCTCCCTACCTACGTTACTTTTTCTGGAGGGTGTTTGTCAGGCTTTTAGTATGGAAAGATGCAAAAGGCCATTGGCTGCTGAAAAGGTTAAAAATATTTTGAAAATCTCTAATTTACTGGACACAAAACACATTGGAATGCCAACATCTTGTTTTTGTAGGAAAGACCAAAACAAGAAAAAAAGACCAGCAAACATGGCCTTTTAGTGCTACCTCATAAGAATACGTAGGCAGAAGCACTACTTTTTTATTCTCTGCCTTCTGCAGGGTGAGCAATGTGGTGGGTACCCCTGTCCACATCCCCTACCTACCTCCTATACAGCAGGAGAGGGGTTTTGTTGTGCCACAAGATGCTTGTGCCACAAGATTACATATAACATTTTTATTGTTAAAAAATCCATTGTATCGTTATTCAAACCTTCTCCACCTCCATTTTTGTAACCAGTTTGGTTACATTTGAGTGGCCAAATATGAAACTTAAATAGAAAATGGATTTTGTGGTTGCTGTTCAGTTAATATGTAATTCATGATGGACCTCCACTTACCCAGACAGGAGGGGAAGAGGTGGTCTTGGAAACGGCGATTTCCAAAGAGGATTCAGGAGTGTAGTTGAAGTGAATTGCTTTCCTACAGCAATAATTCTTAAAGAAATGGATACAGGAGCATCCAGTTAGATATTATGGGTCCAAGTTGTGATCCTGTGCCAAAATCGATTTCAGTTTTGTGATGACAGTCATCTTCTCTCCATCCATCTTCACCTGGAAGGAGGTGTCAGCAGGGATGCCTGCCCAAAGCAGTGGGCAACTCCACAGTGGATGTCGTACGTGAGACCCCATTTCCATGGTCAGAGGTCTAGCTTGTCTTACTCAGCATAGTTACAGCTGATGGTCGTGGCTGTGTGGCCAGATCTTGTGCAAATGCTGCTCTGATGTCTCCATCCACCTGCTTTACAGTGTTTGTTATTTACTGTGGTTACAGTGATAGCGTTCTGGCATGCTGGGAAATTTGCATTTAGTTTAGTGAGGTTTTTTTCTGTACCGCTTCCAAACAAAAAATCGTGGCTGCAGAATGTTTTGATAATTATCCCTTTTTACTGCATGCAAAAGCTCCAAATGTTTTAAGAAATTACGGGGGTTTCATAGATCTTAAAGTTCTGGTATGTTCCGTCCCATTTAACAAAACAAAACAAAACAGCATATGTGCAGGGTTGAGTTTTGCTTGATTTTAACAGACTCTGATTTCTTCAGTACAAGCTTGAGTGTACGCATACCGATTGCTCTTCATTACTGTATTGGCAGTACTAGTTGGTGCTTTATTTCATGTGAGACTGTAAGATCTCAGACAGTAAACAAGCAGAGATTTTAATAGATTAAGAAGAGAAGCAAATCCAGTGGGTGTTGAAGACTTTTTTTATTTTTCCCAAAGAGGAAATTTAAAACGTACAACTGAAGAAAGCCTGATGTTAATTTGTGTTATTAAGCCAGACATTCTGTTGGTGAAGATTTGAAGGACCGATGCTTTCAGGAAAGCAGTAGAAATTCCAGAGATTTAACTGGATCCTGCGTCAGAACAACTGGATTTGGATTTTGATTTGGATTTGCAGGAAACCAAGGGACAAACCCAGGGACTGCTGCGTCCTAAACCAGTGCTTCTGACCACACATTTAAGATGCTTGAAATTCAGAGCACTCTCTTCTCGCCACTTAGACGCTTGGCAGAGCACTAATGAGCAACATGCATAAATTAGCAAGGTGAGCAGAGTGGCCTGTTACTATCATCCCTTGATTCTCTGTGTTCTAGGAGACACAGTCAGGAGGGATGTACTGACTTCAGAGAGAGCAGCTAGACAGAGCTGCTTCTTTGCAAGGTTCTTTTGTAATGTGAGTGTGCTTCCAAGTGTGAAAATAAATTATAGTGGCAGTAGTGTAAAAGATAAATACCCAAAGTAACATCAAGACCATAGAAACATTCTTTAGCACTGAACAGGACAGAGAGTCTCATGCAGATGAAGGAGGTTTGATACACATTTCTAAGACAGCTGAAAGAAATCCTACTGGTGTCTGGGTGATGTTTCTGCACAGATGGAAACCAAGTTCTCTCCTTCCTGAGACATTGTCAAACCAATGGGAAGAGTCTGCTAATCTGAAAAAGGTGGCTGCTGAACCCCTCTATGAAAAATGTCCATTTAACTGCAATACTATTAATAATTGTCTTTCTTTTGTTGGGCAACATTCCTTCTAAATCTTTATTTAAATCATTCTTGTGGGATTAAGCTAAATAACATTTATTTCATACAGCCTGCAAATTATACTTTTTCCTGGGAAGGGCTGGGCCAGAAATCTGACAGCTGTAAAGCTTGTTCAATTTCATTGGTTTTTATCCCATTTTTACCCAAAAAAAAAAAACCAAACAAACAAAAAAAATCAATGTCCGTTGGAAATCACAGAATAATTTACAGCAAATAATGGAATACTTGATGCCCCAAAGGGAGATACATGCCTTTGAGGCAGCAAGAGAACACATTGTTTAGTTACCTTCCAGAAAACCTGAAGATGCAACTTGATTTTAATCTTACCCAATTTCAATCCTCACATGAGAACTTGCCTATAAACCCACATACAAATTCATATTTAACATAACTAGCCAAGTCCTTGGTACAATTTCCCCTTAGTGTGCATAGGGTGAAATCTTGACCCTCCATTTTGGTGGCAAGAAGTCATTATGATCTTGTTCTTGCCTTTCTAAAGCAGATTATTGTCATCCTAAAGGCATCTGTAATATTTCATGACAGAGGAATAGCCACAGTGAGGATCACCTAATTGTTCCAAGTGGAGAAGCCTGAGGGGAAGCCCACACAGCTGCCGCGTCCCATGATGCCCAGAGGAGTGGAACTGCTTGGACAGTGCTCTTGAAAAGGTGTCATGGGATGTTTACAGTGAAGAATAGAGACTTTGCAATAAAAATGCAAGTGGAGCAATTTCTGATATGAAAACAGATTTGTTAAAGGTGGATTTCCTTGTATTTCTTGGTACAAAAAATACCTTATGGCCATATGCAGTCTGCCTACAAAATCAGTTTTGCTCTTAATCAAACTTAGCCCTCCCATGAGCACTGAAGATGGTGGATGCAGTGCCGCCTTGGTAAGAAAGTGTTAAGAGAACCAATTCATGAAAACTGCAGTACTCTGATTTTCTCTTTCTGTTGGGCAAGCTTATGTGTGACTCCACTGAAGGCAATGGCAACTTTGCCAGAGTTTTCCAAGGCCCACATCTAAGCTCAGTATCTGTCTAAATGCTGAACTGGTGTAACGATAGATAAGCAGTTGTCGAAATTTGCCTTTTTGCTGTGTGTTAGGCATTGGAATGGGCCGCCCAAGAAGGTGGTTGATACCAACCCTGGATGTGTTTAAAAGTCGTTTGGATGTGGTGCTTGAGGACATGGTTTAAGGATAAACTTCGTAGAGATAACGGTTGGACTTGATGATCCTGGGGGTCTTTTCCAACCGGAATGCTTCTGTGATTTCTGTGATTAAGTGCATGCTCTGGTGCCTATTTGACGGCAAGACATAAGTGGAGAAAACAAGTGGAAAAAGAATTGGAAAGACTATACCCAAATGCAGTTATTCAGAATGCAGACTGAGTATTTGTTGGATGGAAATCAGGTTTATTTCAGTGACAAAGAAAAGAAAAGAAGTAATTGCCCACATGGCTGAGCAAATATGTGCAAGGCAAGTAAAAGGATGCAATAACTCTGCTGGCTCATAGATGGTAGTCCTGGGTTCCATTCTCAAAATGACGTCATTGAGAGATTCACTACAACATTCAGGGATGCTTTGTATCCGAGTGTGCAGGTAAAGCCACTAAAAATCTTTCAGATACTATGGTGAAACCGCAACTATAAATTCTAGCCTGTGCAGAGGTCTTAGTGACAAAACATGACCCTGTAATTCTCTAAAGAGGTGTCAGCAAGTCTGAGGGAAGAGAGATGGAAAATAAAGGGAAAGGGGGCTGAGGAGCTGGGCCTGGTGAAGTCCAGAATGTTGACTGGTTTTCAGCTGGAAAAACAGTCAAAAACCACAGATGCAGGGAGAAGTAGAATCATAAAACAGAAGTAGTGGAGCTTCTTCATGTCACAGTAGTGTATTAGTACTCTGTTCATGGCTTTGGACCTCACTGTATGTAAGTTTGCTTTGCAAACACAAAACAACAAAAAAAGTGTAGCAAGACTCTGGTAATACAAATGAAGAGATACTTCATCAGCATGCATGTCTGTAAAGCAAGTTAGCATATTGAATAGATAAGGTAACTTCTTGTATAACATAAATACATCAGGATTCCTTGCTGTTACAACAGTCCATGGGGCTTCTGGGGCGTTGTAACAGTTCTGATTTATAGAATATTTCTCATGTGTTTTTATAAAAAAAAATCAGTAGGAAAGGGTGCTCTGGAAGGAGAAGGGGGAAAAAAAAACCATAAACTTTATGGATAAGTGGGTTTAGAGAAAGAAACTTAGATCCTTGAAGTGTGATCCTGCGCTCAGTAATGCTTTTGACCCAAATGAATTAGAATATTTAGTCTCTACTTCCCTGCCCAAATTAAATATGTACTATACTTATTTTATCTCTGCAACAGATTAATTCTTTGTAATATATATTCACAGACAGGAGCTTGTAGAGGGCTGTGAGGCATGCAAAAGTGGGAATTTTGAGCTGACATTCTGTTGAAAATGGCAGGTTATCTTTACATACAGACATATATATACATATATATGTACCAAGGTGTACACTTCAATGGAATCAACTATTTAGTAGTTACCAAATCTGCTCAATCACATAGAATATGACAGATGACCATCCATAACTGTGTTATACATCAGTTTCCAGGGTAATCAATAATTTAACTTATCAATAAGAAGTCTTCCGAACCATAAGGATCATTCACACATGCTTCAGTCTTAGGGGACACAACATCTTCATTTAATGTCACTGACCTGGCAAGATGTTACATGACAATATTTTCAGCTGAAGATACGAAACAGAGAATTTTTAGTCACTGTGGTGACCAGTTCCACATTTGTTAATGTGATCAACAAGAAGAGACAATGTCCAGAATTTAGGACTTAGCACAGTCTGTGCAGATGTGAGAAATCATAGTTAGACATATGAGAAAAAAGTAAAATCTGGAGAGCAAAGTACAATATGCAGTGAGTCCTGCAAGAGAAAGTGCAGAGTCTGTGTTGTTTCTGCAGGTAACCAGAACAAAAATGAAAGACGAGAGTATGTACATATTAATTTAATTTCCATGCTGGAAATTTCAGCTCAGCCCATGTCTCCAACAGAGTAGTCTTTATTTCCCTTTTTCAATTTCCTCTGATGAGAATACCGTCATTGCCATAGCTTGTTTGTGTATTTGTTGCCAGAAAAACATGAAAGAAAAGTATTAATCAGAAAGAAACAGAAAGGTAAAAAACAAGACCCTGTGCTCTCGAAGCAGAGTTGGAGGTGCTCAGTTACCCAGTTTTCTGCTCTGTTCAGCAGAGGACAAGAAAGAAAGAACAAACTCTATTAATGCAGCCTATGTCTGGAAGGAGCGTTAGCACAGTTGGTGTGTTTGTGATCCTGTGAATGATCACTGCTGTTCTGCCAACTCTGAAAGAGGGAATGAAATAAGATGCACTTTCTCTGCTAGTCCAGGTTCAACTCCCAGGCCATGCATCAAACACATTTGGCATACAGGATTTCACAAACCATTCCTGCTTTCAGCAAGACATACAATACTTTGTTTTTAGATCCAGAGAACAGACCTCTGCTCACGCTCATTATTTCACCTGCAAGTTGATTGTGAAGCTATATCTTCTCTACTGCTTGAGGTTTCCTTATTTTCCACAGATTTCCACTTCAACCAAAGAATATTGTGCTAAAGCAAAGTAAGGTGTTTTGGGTTTTTTGTTTTAAGAAAGAATTTCAAGCTTACCTTAGCTCATGATCTGTCAGTTATCTTTCATTGTAATGTGTAGGTGTATTTATATATATTTATGTAGGAACTATTTAGAAAAAAGGCATTCATTAGAAACTTCCTTTAGAACATCAGTGTGGCTGAGCACTGGAGATGCCTCAGAGATGTGTTTTTTATATCTTTGAACATCTTAAGGCTTCAACAGCACAAGACCATGAGCAGTCTGATCTACCTCTGAAGTTAACCTTGCTGAGCTGAAAGCTGGTCTCTCCTCAACTGAGTTTTATCTGTTTATATATTTTTAATTGCACGGCAATGTGAGACATTACAAAAAGATGTGTTAACATGAGCTCTAGCATCAGAGCAGTCTTTGCACTGTGTGTTCAGCCATCCTGACAAGCTGGAGTTGTCAGTGATGTAGCCACAAATATCCCATGTTTTGAAAGCATTAGGATAAAAAGATAATTTCTCCTAAACAGATTTAAACAACTGCCATCATTTGTTACCTCAAAATTGCTCAAAGAACACGTCTTGCACCTTTGGACAGAGATACTGTTAATCTCTCTTCTCCGGACCTTGACAAAAATCTACACCAAAATTTAAGGATCTTGCCTAATGTGAGTCCATCTATGCAAACCAAGAGAAGTACAGGGAGCAGTAAAGAGGAATTATATTTTAAATGGCTGAAAATATTTTCTCTCTGTGTAAAACTTCGTAACCTTGTTGTCAAAAGATTCTAAAACTTTCACAGGTAGAAATAAGCTCTATATGTCCTGTCTTGTTAGGAGAAATGTGACATTTGCTTTTGTTTAACAGCAGCCCAGTAAACCTGTAGGGGTGTCCGTGGTCCAACCCATGCCTGGCTATTGCTGGAT
This sequence comes from Semnornis frantzii, assembly GCA_013399775.1. Classification (NCBI taxonomy): domain Eukaryota; kingdom Metazoa; phylum Chordata; class Aves; order Piciformes; family Ramphastidae; genus Semnornis; species Semnornis frantzii. The sequence goes on along the minus strand of VWYK01039849.1, from coordinate 19,713 downwards.
GTAATTGTTCAGGAATAAGTTTGTCTCCTCCTACAGGCTAGCCCAGGTTATGGTTCTTAGGTGTGAGTGGTGCAAGTTGTCACGTGGCCATGAACTTTGGCAAAACCAGAAATAAACATTTAACTATGCAGGATGTGCTTGTGTACAAGATGGTTATCATGTAATTCCTTTCATTTTGCACACTATAACTCTCTAAATCTTGTTTAATGTTGTAGTGGAGGGGTAATTAATTAACGTGAGATTATTTTTAAAGATTAATATTGTTTATTCATATTCGATATTCAGAACTCTCGTCACCCCAGTCACTAATTTTAATAATAATCAGTTCTTTGCATTGGTCATGGAAACTTTATACAGATAATAACAGGCTATAGAGATAACTAGTAATAATATATAACATTAATTGAACTCAATTGAACTCAACTGGTTGCTGCGGTTAGTGTACCACTTGCGGTCAATACTCTGCTTGCCCACTAGATGGACTCAAGGAGCTCCTTTCTGCTTATGGCTTATGTCCCCTTTCCATGGTTGCTTCCCCCAGCACAGAAGGAGGGGGAGCAGGGGAGCATGTCTGGGCAAGCCAGAGTCCTTAGACTCAGTGGTTCCAGGTTCTTTGACCTCTTTCCTGCGGTTGCTTCTCCCCGAAACAGAAGGAGGGGAGAGCAGAAAAACATGTCTGGGCAAGCCAGGACATGTATCAGCCTATTTTGGCCTGCGTAGGCCTACCACGACACACTGGCAACAGCCAGAAGCAGACACCTAGCACAGAGGATACCAGGGCAAAATTACCCTGCTACTCCACCCATCTACTGCCAGTTCAATTTCCCACCACTTCCAGCTCAGGCACTTTCTGAATCAAATGTATTCATATCATGTCTTATCTGCATTTTGTTTACCCATGTGATTTTCCCATTAAATACATGTACTGTTTGCATATGTTGACAAATTCCTCCTTTTTTTCTTGACAGAAGGTATGATTTCCAGTATAACATCACCTTGAAGTGCACTGATTGAAGTAACTACTGCTAATAAAATAGTACATCTTTTCCTTTTATGATTGCCTTAAGTACTGCTTGATATGTTTTAATGTCTAACATTCCTAAGGCAGATGTTTGCCTTTCATGAAACATTAATTAGGATCTGAGAATCAAAGAGGATTAAAAAAAAAATATGTATATATGCATGTGCATCTGTTAGTGAATGAGAGACTGTAGAAACTTTGTATTTAAAAAAAAAAACTGCAGTAAGTAAATATTTGAGAGGAAGATTTTATCAGGAGATTATAGTGATATTTAAACATACTACAGCAAAAAAAAAAAAAACCTACTATATTATTATTATTTTGTATGATTTTGGCATTTCGCTATCAGGTGTAATTTTATAAACTGTAATAAAAAATAATCCATAACATATTTCCTCACATACTAATACATAGTGTTTATAAGGATACTTTCACCAGTATCTTGAATGGAGAGGTATCATTGTACAGGCTGTCAGAAAATGAAATTATGTTATATGAAAAGCTGCTATGAAAGAAGGTAGTTGAGAGCTGAAAACTGGGAAATGCAGTTCAATTCCCCATTTTGCAAGCCCACAAAATGCCCAGATCATGCCTTTTAAAATGTAAATCTTGATGGTCTTGACAGAAAAAGGATAATTCGCCTTAAGCGAGATTAACTCCCTGAATGAGTGCTCTGCAGCACTCAGTTCAGCAGTGAGCCACAGGAACCAAGCAGAGGTGTTGGGGACCACAATCATCCCAGCTTCTGACTGTCCTTGGGAAAGGAACTGCTCTGTGAGCTGTGTGTGGTCGCCATTACCTTATTTCATTCAAAGAAGGCCTGACAGCTGCTGTGGTTTTGCCTGAGCACACTGATCAATTTTCAACAGATTTTCAAAAATAATGTAGAAAGTTGCCAGATATTTCTGCAAAAATAATGCAGAATTAATGGCCAAAGTTATTCGCTCAAAAGTCCTAGTTTCTGTACGTGTTGAGTGGTCAAAACCTGCAGCCCAGGCTCTCAAATGCCAAACAAATGCTAGAGGTCCAGTAATTTTCTTCAACTATTCATTGCCATCTGAATGTAGACATGTTACATTCAAGTTTTCTGCTTTTACATCATTTGCCTGCACTTTTAATTATGACAGCTGGCAGGTTGGCCCATGTTTCATAAAGTAAGGATCATATTGCTAATTTTATACTCTATTTTTGTAGTTGAATAGTGTTTATTGGTATCTTTTTTCTCTTCAAAAACAAACCAAAACCTGTTAATATCTGGATGTTCAAAATTGACCTGAGGATATCAATGTTCACCTGTTGATCTTGTCCTGTATTCCCAATGTACGTTGTCACCTCCTAAGTATTTAGCATGGTAATATCTGCTAGGTTTTGGCTTCAGCCTATGTATTTACATGTTGCATGCTGAGTATTTTCCTGTGTCTTACATACACAGGTATAACAATAAGAAGTTTTGTTGTGGACTGAAAGGTAGATTTTCCTGTTGTTCCTCTACTTTGCCCCAGTGAGACCGCATCTAGAGTAGTGTCCTCTTCTGGGCTCTCCAGTTCAAGAGACAGGGAAATACTAGAGAGAGTCCAGTGGAGGGCTGTGAGGATGATTAAAGGCCTAGAACATCTGTCTTATCATCTTAAGTTGTGGCATTGGTGATAATCAGAGCTAGTTGCCACTGAAATAGATGATGGCACTCACATAACCCCCAGCCACAGATTTCCATCCTCTCTCACATCTCAATCTGATATTTTGCAGCTCCAGTATTTGGGGAGTAAAACCAGCAAAAGCAAGCTGCTCAGGGTGTTTTTTTTTCAGCATGATGTTTTCATCATTGTGAATCCCTGAACTGGCTCACTGCGGGATCAGACAAGTGCCAGTGCCAACACAAGGAAAAGTAACTGAAGCAGGAATGTCCTGATATGCCACCTTGGCCAAGTCACATCCATTAACAGCCCATGGCTTGAGAAACGCAGGAGGACTATGGGCATTTTGTGCCCATCTTGTGGGCTAGCCAAGCCCCTCATCTGGGCTGAGCAGTTGCTGCATGGTAGTGAGCTCGGTCTGGTTCTCATTCTGTGATAGCAAGGGTGGAGAGGACACAGCTGATACATGCCTGGATCTCACCCCAAAGTGAAGTTAGGATCTGTTTTATCAACCGTGTACAACACGTTTAAGGTGCAGCCGTAAGTCTTTCATTTAATTACAGGGCCATCTAGGGAGAAGATACAACCTGAGTGCTGCACAAAGAGAGGTATGGTAAAATCAGGGGGACTTTGGATGCAAGCTAGTGTATATCCCTGGGTCAGTGTTATCCTTAAAGTCTTTTTCAAGGCAGGTGGGAGACATAACCAAAGAGCCTGAGCTCATAGTGGAGCAGCCAAGGAAAGGTGAAAGTGGCAATCACAAGGACAAGTACACAGCACTGGGACACTGGGTTTGTGTAGCAAATAGCAAAGCACAGCTCAGTGCCCATCACTGGCTCCATGCTGGCTGTGTCAGCTAGCTGTTGCCTAGCTTGCTTGGAGGCTGACAGCACCAGGAAGCTTGTACTTTGGTGACCAAGGGTAACTAACAGCGCACGTTTGGCACAGTGTGTGAGAGCACGTGAGCAGGCCGTCTGTGGGTAGCAGCCAGCGTGCAGTGACTTGTCACCACACAGCATGTTACTGGTGTGTCACAGCCCTAAACACAGTTCAAGGCTGTAATAAATGTCGTGTGTCCCTGAGCAGTTTTGCTCTGCGTGTCACTCAGAAAACACAGGATCAGTATAAAAAGCCTTGCTACCTGTGTTTTTAACTGTTGCTGCGTATGCCAGGCGCCTTACACAGTCTGTATGCAGAACAGAGGCAAAACACCGAGGTAGACACAGGCAGCTTTTGTAGAAAGAAACATAATCCTGCATTATCAAGGTTGTTCTAATCCCTATCGCATGCACCACAGATCCCATTCAGCAGAACTTGATGGCCATCTACTGGCGAAGCCCCAGTCTTTGTTTTACTGTGTAGATTTATCTGCATCATGACAATCAGCTGGCCCTGTGGGAGTTGCATGTTTTCTCTTACAGCTGGGAACAACACAGATGAAGTTTTGTAAATCATCGTAAATGCTCATGTTGGTTTCATTCACATTCACCCTATGAGCAGTACTGACTACAGGTGTTGCAGCTGCTTATGGAGGCAACCAGCAGTCCGCGAAGCTTTCTTTAAGTTTAGCAGTTTCTACGCTGATGTATGAGTTACACTGGTTTTAGAAATAATGAACTGCAAATAAATAAGCTTCAAGCTGACAAGTCAGACCCCTGTTTTCTTCTTATTTAATCTCTCTTTCGAACTGGACACATTAGCAATAATTTGATACATCCTGCAGTTTCACTGGGCGTGTTAGGTATGGTGCCATTCCTATTGCTGAATACCACCTTTAACCTTAAAAGTTGCATGAGATCTTGGCCATTAGCAGAACTGGCATCTCCTCTTCTGGACACCTGGTAACCCTGACTGCTGACCTGTTTCCAGGTCTTCACTCTGGGCTGCCTATGGAGGACACTTGAAAGGAGGTGATTTGGTTTTAATTTATTCATGTTACATAGTTTTAAAACACGTTTTAAACAAAAAGAAAGCAAACTCATTAAAAACCCCAAATCTTTGAGTTTCCCGTCATGTCCATTCTCAAAGTCACTGCCCACTGTAGTGCCATCAAAAAGGAATCTCTGAAGCCCTGTACTGATGACCAGAGCTACCTGGCAGAACCCCCATGGCCTTTAAAAATCACAAAACATGATTTAAGGCACTTTTTTAATGTCTCTGTGGTCAGTGACAGTATTTTATAGAAATGCTCCAGAAAGGAGGGTGTCCCTTTACTGCTCTGTGGAAATCAACTGAAAGTTGCTGTGAAAGGGACTAACCTCAGAAAATTAAAAAAGGCAAATCATGCTCTTTTTAGCATGACTTGTGGTATCCTCATTTTTAAAAACGAGACAGCTTCTGTAAGGCTCATACAAGGATGGTAATACCGGGAAGGATTTGACTTCCTTTTCCACCAGTATGCTCTGTTGCACTGTGAGTCCTTCTGTGCCATGGGAATTGGACTGTCAGACCACCCTGGAAGTGTGCTCTCTTGTCACATGAATCTCTTCTGGTAGTTAGTCATTTAGCCTGCACTGCTATGAAAGAACTCACGAGGTTACATTTGCTGATTCCAGCTGGTGGGAACCTTCCTCCTTGGTACACTGAGCTGACTATGAAGCTCTCAGGTAATGGTGGCAATGCATGCTAGCGTCTGGTTATTCATTGATTTTCCCTGTCATGAAATAGGTGGGGTGCTTCCATCTCTTAGAAAGAGGGAGCAGTCCAATTAAGAAGCAGCGACATCACTCATGTGCCACCTTTATGGCTCTGTGTTATGACACCCTCTCCTGTATAAATACCCAGGAATGCACAGAGTAGTTTCCAGCAGTGACATCACTTTCTTGTGCGTGATTAGCTTTTTTATGACATGCTGACTTTGCTCAAGGTTCGTTTTGTCTCAGGACTGGAAATTGCAGCAACATTATATGTTTGATCCTCCTCCCATTTAAATGAGCTGTACTGTCCGGGTTCTGAATGCCCTGTTGCAAAACAGGCTTTTAAGATAGCTCGTAAATCACACACAGCAAAAATGATGCACTGATTTATTTTTAAAGATAAAAATCTTCTGGTCCCGAGTGCTCAATTTTTTACCTTCTGTAATGACCTTAAAGATTTTATTTACACGTTTACTTTTTATTTTAACTGAGGGGGGATGTTTAAAAAGCCAAACTGGAAGAGTGAGACTGTTCTCAGTAAATCACCTAACCCAAAATTTTTATTTACCCTGAGATGCAGATGCTTAAATGCAATTCCTAAGCCATTTCTGTGATAGCTAAATGTACCTGTATTCCCTGTGTCCCAGTTTCAGCTGAGATACAGTTAATTGTCTTCCTAATAGCTGGTGCAGTGCTGTGATTTCTGTTTAGTGTGGGGATAATATTGAGAACACACTGATGTTTTAGTTATTGCTAAGCAGCTCTTAACCCTATGTTAAGGATTTTTCAGTTTCCCATGCTCTGCTAGTGAGCCAGTGCACAAGAAGCTGGGAGAGACCGTGGGCAAGACAGATGCCCTGAACTCTCTGAATAGATATTCCATACTGTAAAATGTCATGCCGAGTATATAAACTGGGGGAATTGGCTGTGGGGAGGGCAAATCACTACTCAAACACTAAGCAGGTGGTTAGCAACTGCATTATGCATCACTTGTCTTCTCAGGTTTATTTCTCTCTCTTTTAGTTATCTTCTTTTTCATTACTATTATCTTTTATTATTGTTAGTGTTGTATTTTAATTTATTTATTAAATGGTTCTCATCTCAACTCGTGAGTTTTATTCTTTATTTTTTTCTGACTTGCTTCCCCATCCTGCTGGGATGGAGGAGGAGAGAGCAAGCAACTGTCACATAGTTAAAGTGCTGACGTGTCTTACTCTCCTGGGGACTACTTTTCTCTAGTTAATGTTGATATTACAGCCCTCTGTCCATTTCTTTCTCCATTTCAGAAATTTCTCACACACCCATTTGTGTATTATAGGCAAAAATAATTAATCTGGAAAAGCTCTTTGCCTGAAGGTGAAATAGTAATATATAGCAAGTGTTAAGAGAAAAAGAGGGCTGTCAGAAAGAGAGTGCTTCATTACTAAAACTAATAATTTAGAGTTGAACCATAAAAACATTTAAACAGAAGGAAAATGCATAATTTGGACTACCATTCACAGAATCACGTTAGGAGTTGGAAGGGACCTTGAAAGAGCATCTAGTCTAACCCCACTGCCAGAGCAGGATCACCTGGAATAGGTCACACAAGAACGTGTCCAGGCAGATTTTGAGTAAGACTCCACAACCTCTCTGGGCAGCCCATTCCAGTATTAAGGCTTAAAGATCTGTAGTGCAAAGAATTGGAATATCAGTGAAATCACATGCTAATGGTATGAGATGCTTTATTGAAAGTTTTAACACAGTAAATAGTGCTCAGCAAGTTCTGGAAATCTCTAAAAGGGGAAGCTTGTGCCACAACAACTATGGCTGTGATAGCAGTGGCTATTGTAATAGAAGGTTGCAGTGGGTTTTTTTTTTTTTTTTCAAATGCCTTTCTTACTATCTTAACTTCTCCAAAGGTTTGTGTTTACTTCTTTTTCATGATCAGATTCAGTTTCTTTTCCTGCAATTCATTTTTATTTGACAGTCACAGATTCTTTCAGAAGAACCAGGACTGTTCATCTTAAGAGTTTAAAACAGCTCGCTGACAAATCTCTAGATCATTTACCTTGAATGTCAATAAACCCAGGAATGTGGGGGAAACCCCAGAAATTTGATGAAGGGCGATGTTGTTCCAGTACCGGAAGTAGTTAAACAGGGGAGTATAACTGTAGGTGGCCGTGACTGCTGTGTAGTATAACCATAATGAGATTGATAAGACAATCAATTAATGATGATTTATAGCTGGGTAATACTACTAATGGAAGCCAGCAAAGGTTTGGATCTTGGCATACTACTCAATAATAGTTTATGGCACAAGTTTATCTGTCATGAGTTTGTAGCGAACAGAAGCTCTTTCGCCCATCCCCAAAGGAGTAAAAGGAACCGTTCCACACAGGGTTGGAAAGAAGTGGGAACATAAATGGAAGTACTATTCACAGCTACATATAAACAGTACAAAAACATACAAAATCCACAAAATTCATATTCACCCTTGGCCCAGTTCTCTCCAATTGGGGCTTTACCAAACCTCGCTAGGCCAACATCAGCAGACCTCAGTGCCCCAGGCCTCAAAGCACCCTCCATGCCTCTCTACCCAGGCCATGGCATGGTAAAAATCAGACAACCCACTCAAGGCCAAAAGCCTCAGCTCCCCGTAAACACCAGAGAGATACCAGCTCAGTGCACTGGGAGAATAGAGAGGAAAAAAGAGTGCAGAACAGAGGGAAGTACCGACTTACATAGGGGAGGCGCAGCAATGGTGGGAATGAAATAATGAGGTTACACCTTTCTGGTGTCCACTTGCTGGGCTATCTAGTCCCTTTAGAGGACTGTACTCTGGTTAAAGACATCCACACTTAAACCTGCAACACTGGCCAAGGCAACTGCAATATTGTAGCAAGTTTTACTCACAGAATCACAGAATGTTAGAGGCTGGAAGGGACCCCCCTGCCTGAGCAGGATCACCTATAACAGATCACACAGGAACGCATCCAGGTGAGTCTTGAATATCGACAGAGAGGGAGGCTCTGCAACCCCCCAGGCAGCCTGTTCCAGTGTTCTGTCACCCTCACAGTGAAAAAAATTCCTCCTTATGTTTCCATGTAACTTCTTATGCCTCAACTTCCACCCAGTGCCCCATGTCCTGTCATCGGGCATCACCGAGAAGAGCCTGGCTCCATCCTCTGGGCACTCACCCTTTACGTATTTATAAGCACTCATGAGGTCAGCACTCAACACACTGTATTTGGAAACTCAAGCAGCACAACTTCAATGTTGTATTTTGTAATTCCTTAAAATTGGGATTACTGATAGGCTTTAAAGCATTGCTGTAAATGAATTCTCGTTGATGTGCATTTGTGTTTCTGTGGGCATTGTTCCCTGACTCTGTGCTAATCTTTTTATTTATAAGTGGTCTGAAAGGAAGTAAAATTCATCGACTTTCAGGAAATAGATTGAGAATTATTAAATGAAGAAATGGAAAAATCACTGCTGCAGGTGATATAGATCCATTAGCAATCCGTATGAAGCAAACAGCAGGTGTTTTGCCAAGTGTGAGGATCCAGATCTGTGTACTGAAAACACTTTTTCATAATTTCAGGATTTTAATCTATCTCAACTTGTCAAGGAGAAATTATGGAGGCTATAATGAAGTTGTTTAGAAAGCAGCGTTAAAATGCTTAGATCTTGGCATGAGTAGAATAGAAATAAAAGTCAGATAAAGTCAGATTACCATTATTGGAGCAGTATTTCAGGTATCATGATGGTTTCTCTGGCAATAAACACTTTTAAGTCAAGACTCTAGAGTATTTCATACTGCAGTGGTTGCTGTGGGGCAAGCACAAATTGTTTCAAATATGTGCTATGGAGTACATTGTCAAAAAGAAAAAAATAATCCTTAAGATCACTTCTAGCACGGTAAAATGTCACAACTGATCTTTTGGGGCCCAGGATATACACCACACTCTTTCTTAATTTTCGTGTTTCTGTTCTGGTTTTTAGTTCAATTTCACCATTCAGTATTGAGAGCACAAGGCGTCAGAGAAGGTCTGAGTCTCCAGACTCCAGGAAGCGACGCATCCATCGGTGTGACTTTGAGGGATGCAACAAAGTATACACAAAAAGTTCCCACCTGAAGGCTCACCGGAGGACACATACAGGTAAGACTTTGCTGGTACTGGGTATTTAAGACAAGCAAGTTCCTTTCTGCCTGATTTAGGTATTTGTGGTATTTGACATACTGAACTTTTCATCCCAAACTAAGAGCAGAAGGCCTGCACCTTTGCAGGAGATGTCTGCAAGTTCATCAACACTGCATTCTGGTGCAGATCAAGAGCAGGCTTCTCAACTGAGCTTTCCTGTTAACCCCACTTCACAGCACAATGGTGTCAACACAAACCAGACTCCTTTCAGATGAAACTAGACAGAAAATTGACCGGCAGGAACACACCTACTGTGCTTCAATAAGCCAATGGTAGTCATTGCTTGAGACCAACCAGCGCTATTCCAGAGAACACCCTCAATAATAGCATATACTGTGGACAAGAATATTCAGCACCACCTTTTTTTTCATTCTGCAGACCTACTTGTATTGACCTACTATTTGCTTTTACAGATGTGGTCTTTGCATACTAGGTGCCAGTAAATGCCTTCAGTTCAATTCAAGTGTAGAGCTCGGTATTTATTTCTGGAGGCTTTCAGAGGCACCTACCACATGCTGCAGGGGGAAGTCAGTAGCTTTGTAAGAGTAGGCTGCACTAGTTCTCAATAAGAGAGATGCAAGAGTGGTCCCTAGGTGAACTGTGTCACATTCAGTGATGGTAATACTTAACACTTAAGTCAATAGCTGGCATCTTTATTAACTTCACAGGCTGCTACGAGTCAACATGACAGGCATGTAAGGATAGCTGAAGCAATGAGGTGTAATTTTTTACTTTTATTGTGAGTAAACTCAGGAACAGCAATTTGAAATCAAGAACAATTAAAAGTGGATCACTGGGATGACTAGAAAGATAATGGACACAACGCTCAACATTTCAGTGCTGTTCCTAACTGCTGCCGATGTGCTTAATTTAATTTCATTGATCTTTCTCCTCTTAATGTACTTCAACGTTCTTGTAACTCCTTGGAGAAAAGGTGGTGTTTGTCCAGCATATAGCACAGTGTTGTTCTTTGCTGAGAATCTACTGGCATTTTCTGTGGTGAGATGTACTCTAAAGAGTATGAGATGCTATTTAAAAAAAATTAAGCGACGGCTTCTCCGGTTCAAAAGAGGCCACGTCTCCATCACTCTTTCCGATATGTCTTTTGGTTGGTAGGACTTTTGTTGAGAGGAATACTGAACAAGGCTTCATCCTAATACCCCCCTACTAAACCAATTTCTGTAAGGTAAGACTCCCTTCTTTAAACAGCAATCTGGGGGTTTCATTAAATTTCCCTCCAGGTCAATTACTGTAGTTTCTTTATATCTTCCCATTAATGCTTGTGCCTTCTCCTTTCTCTTACCATATCTTGTCCTAATTCTTCTTTTCATCTTACCTATTCTTTCTTGTCTTCAGTGTGGTCTTTCGTCCCTGTTCTTGCAACATATTTTATATACCCATATCACCTTCTCTGTTATTCTTGTTCTACTTCTTTTGTGTCAATCTAACCCTACTTGGTCCCTTTCTTTCTTCCTTCCCTGATTTCTAAGTTGTGTCCCTATTCTTGCCTCTATCACCCTTTCAGCATTATATGGCTGCAGCACATTAGAAGGCAGAGAGCTCAGCAGAAAACACTATACTGTTTGGTTTGAACAAAAAAATGCTATTTTATGTCCTTATACCACAGGAAGGTTACTCTTTTCTAGCCTACAAGACTGGCAGCCAGCCCAGAAGTGTAAGCAAGAATCACGTAAGGAGCTCAGTTATAAAACTAGATGTGAACAACCTCAGAAATGTCACACACAAGTTAGCTCAGAAATACGGAAGTGTTTTCTTTGACATGACGCTGTAAGACATTGAGAATCACATTTGTCATGAGTCTGTAATTCATTAGTGATCTGATTAGCAGACCTGTGCTTGTGGGCGACACACCCAAATCAGTGTTAGATAGTCTGCACTGCTGAATCTCAGGCTGTGCACTTATGGTGCTCAAAGCTAGGCGATGAAGGCTCAAAGTGCTAATTACAGATTTTGCAGCTGTAATTCTCCAGCAGCATGAAGGGAGTTCCTCTATCTGCCGTAATCGTAGGATCCATCTCCCCAGCCTTGGTGCCTTGGCAGCTGGGTGTCTAGGCTATGCTATCTGTCTGGGATCTCTGGGCAGTCAGAGTAGAGGGATTGGCACCTCTGAGGCATGTTATTCCTTTTTCAGGTAGACCCAGGGATTGGCTTGTGAAGGTTTGCTACTGAATACAGAGAAACACTGTTACATGGCAGAAAAAGGCAGTTGCCTGAAGTATTATGCAGTCACGTTGCATGTTGCTTTATTCCTTTAAGAAAAATAGCATCAAATCAAAAATCATTAAGTAGTCAGCTGTTAACTGTGTTATGTTGTCATGCCTACTGCAATGTAAGTATAGTCTGGAGAGAAGGTGAGCACTGAACCTAGCCAGTGACTCCGTTGTGTAAATCTGTGTCCTGCTGTTAACATGTTTCTTACAGAGCATTTCTCCGACCCTGGTAAAGAAGTTGGTGTATTCAGATGCACATACAGCATCAACCACAAGTGTACTCTCTGCATTAATCTTGTTTTATTGTTTTTTATCTTAGCCTTTATTTTTGCTTCAGGCAAAAGAAGTTACTTACTTACATGTGACCCACAGTAATTAGTGCAGCTTTGGATAAGTATAAATGAAATATGACAGCTATGCACGCAAAGGTGAGGATATTTCAGTAGGAAACTTTCTGACAAAAGATCACAGAAACTCGGCATTGTGTAATCTGGACTTTGTTTTTTTCTTTTTTTTTTCTTTTATTTCTAGGCAGACTGTTCTTGCTGCCAATTGTTTGCCTAAGCAGGATGTGTTTGAGAGCAAAACCCTTTTTTTTTTTTTCTTTTTTTTCTTTTTTTTTAAATTTTTAAAAAATTTACTGTCTATCTAGAGCCACTAAAAAGTTTGCAGTCATTTTGGATATAGGAGGTAAAACAGTGTGACATTTTGACAGGGTGAAAAACCTGATTAGAAGGTATATTTCTTTTATCTTAATTTAAAATTCAATAATACACATTGTAATTACATACTGAAATAGTTTTATTTAATTCTTCTCCCAGTAACTAAATTTTTTTAAGTATGCTGTTATGTAGCTCCCCACCAATACTTCTCACCAGCGTCCTCAAAACTCAGTGTGGGTGCGGAGTCCACTGGGGGGCGAGCTTGAATTACGTATTGTCTCCAACTATAAAAACTGCAAGTGAAACCTGTAGTAGTTAGAGCATTTCATAAATCACAAGCACTGATATTAAATTTCTCTTTCTAGTATCAGCTTCTTGTTGTTTTGCCAGATCATCAAACAAAGCTATCAGGAGGTATCGAGTGTGATGGAGAGCCTTCAGGGCTTAACAGGCGTTCTCACAGCTCGGGTTTATCAACTCTTCCTGCAAGGAGAAACTGTGAGAAACTGTGAGAAACTGGCTTGCTGGAGTTGTGTTGAGTTAGTTTCTGCTTCGTTGAACTTAAAGAAAATTACTAATATGTGACTCTACAAATGAATCATCTTTCAAAAATGGGAAAACCAGCAGCCCTGGGTTGCATTCCCAGTCTGCATATGCCTGCATTGTGCTCAGCGTAGGTGCTGGTGTCAGCCCTGAGAATGGTGAGAGCTGTTCCCATGAGGTCTGTGCCTGTGCAGCCCTGATGGGACTTGTCTTCTTCAGTTTGCTGCTTTTACTTTGAAGATGGAGAGGGAAGCAACCATAGCCTTTTTTTAATGATGCGTAATGGCTATTTCAAGCCTTTTAGGCAGTACCAAAGTTGTCATTGACACTTCCAGTAGGGTAGCTGAGCATTGTAGATTAAATAGTAATAGTTCCCTCCCTTGTGGATTTTTCACCCCACTGAAAATTTGATTCTAAAAATATTTAAATTTATCTCGGTGCATTACTGTTTCCTTTCTGTCCATGGTTTGTGAAAGACCTACAGACTCAGTTCTCTCTGAAGAGATGATGAAAATCTGCTGTGTTTTGTGTAAATCGAAGAGTTAAATCACAACATTGAAAGACTTGTATGGGTTATAAAAATGAGAGTTTAGTAACTAATTAGTGAAGCTGGTGAAACTGGACATCACAGGTCTGTGAAACTGTAAAATGCATTAAGTACTTTAGTTATTTTGGCAAATAGCAGACAGACAACTTCTTCTTGCCATAAAACTGAGGGCACACATCTTGACCTTCCCTTTAGCTGGATGGACATTTCTGAAATCTCAATGGAAAGTTGTGAAAGAATCAAAAATGTTTGCAATTTCCCTGCAAAATTTCGCTTGACTAGTAATTTTTTTTCAATCATCTGTCACTATAATGAACAATGGTTTGTAAACTAGATTGGTGAGCAGGGTAAAGCCTTATGGTGATGGCATTTATGAGGTTAAATGAAAGGCAGTAAAGTGAAATAATGCATTTCATTATAGTTTCAATCAATATATAAGTTGTGGATAAAGTGTGTGTGTGGCAACATGAGAGGATGGACGAGTCTATGTTGGGGAAATTGAGGAGAGAGAACAAGAACAAACATCCAGTACCCTTTGGGCGAGTTGCAGTAACAGTGCAAAGGAGACAATAGAAAGTCAAAATACCTTTTGGATAGATGACAGTGATCATATGAAAAACACACAATCCCTTTTTTATTCATTCTCATTTCAACTGCCTTATTAATTTATTAACGCATGAAAAGTGTGATCATCAAAAGAAAAAAGATGACAGATTCCAGCTACCAAAAGAGGTACACCAAGGCAGTGGCTGCTGGCTGGGGGCAATGTCCCAGGGCACACATGTGGTGATGCACCTCGTCATGGCCAAACTGTCCCACTGGCTGACCACATGAATAAAAGCCGTTTTCACTTTTCATCCACAGGCTACTTAGTCTGCAAATCCTAGTGCTTGATACTCTGTTTTAACTTGAATCATGTTTGCATATCATGGTCCAGTTTTCATAGACATCATCTGTCTCTTCTTAAATAGGGAGGGCATGTAAATCTGAGGCATATTACATAGAATGAAGAGGCAAATTATGGTGTCTGTTAGGAGGCCACAGAATCTAGGAACATGTCTATTGGGTAGTACATGTGAGGGAGATTAAAGGCTCTTCCCTTTTTTCTAGGTATGCAGAGTACATGCTAAGTGGTATGAATGTGTCCCAATGTGATGACTGACATGTAGACCTGAGAACTCTAAACCAACTACACACTTATTTGAAGGGAAGTTTGACTTGTCTTGTATTTTAAACCTCAAGTTGCAGATGACTTGGGCTGGAGAGTTTGGCACTGAGAAATTTAATGAAGTTCAACAGGAGCAAGTGTAGAGTTGTGCACCTAGGAAAGAACAATCCCATGTATCAGTATAGGTTGGGGATTGACCTGCTGTACAGCAGTGAAGGGGAGAAGGACTTGGGAGTCCTGGTGGTTGGAAGGATGGTAATGAGCCAGCAGTGTGCTGTTGTGGCCCAGAGGGCCAATGCCATTCCAGGGTGTATTAGAAGAGCTGTGGTTAGTAGGTCAAGGGAAGTTCTTCTTCCCCTNCTTGGAGAGGAGAGGACTAAGGGGTGATCTCATTCATGTTTATAAATATGTAAGGGTTGAGTGCCAGGAGGATGGAACCAGCCTCTTCTTGGTGATGCCCAGTGACAGGACAAGGGGCAATGGGTGGAAGTTGAAGCATACGAAGTTCCATATGAACCTGAGGAAGAATTTTTTTCACTGTGGGGGTGGCAGCACTGGAACAAGATGCCCAGGGAGGTTGTGGAGTCTCCCTCTCTGGAGATATTCAAGATGCATTCCAGCATGATCTGCTTTAGGTGATCCTGCTCAGGCAGGGGGGCTGGATCAGATGATCTTTTGAGGTCCCTTCCCCCCCCGATATTCTATGAATCTGTGATTCCATGATTCTTGCTCATTGTGACTATCCTCTTACCATATAGAGAAGCTTAAAATGTGTGAGTCATTCTGAAGAAGTAATAAAAAAAGAAGATGCCTGCTTTAAGATTATGTGGGATGTAATTTTGCAATCACATGTACTCTTCTGATACAGAAGAGATTGCTCCCTATCTCTTACTTCCATAGGATTTTCTTTTATTGTAGGAGTATCCAGCATTCCATATTTACGTGAAACTTTATTTGAATTATTAGTTACAAATTTCTGGAGGAACAATGCAGAGTGGCTTTCTGGGGTCACTGGCACTTGGGGCTTCCCAGTTGGTGTGAAGTGGCTTGGTGCGAATGGACTTAGCCTATGAGTGTAGGACATTGCTTTCCCCTCAAAAGGGGCTCAGATACTGGGCTGCCACTTCTGCTTTTCATCTGTGAACCCCAATTAGCACCAAGTCTGAATCGCTTTTCTCAGTGCCACTGCTGCAGAATCTGCAGCACCTTCCCTAGGTATTTACAGAGGCAGGCTGAATACAGCCCCCGGGCCAAATGCATTTTTTTAGTGTTTGTTGCTTTGTCCCTGATTAGCACTTCTATCATTCCTGAGAGATGAGATACCTTTGCTATAGACGTAATGAAACCTTTTTGTCAGTATCTTGGGGGGGGGAGGGAGGGGGAAGGGTGGTGTTCAGTGGTGGTTACATCTCAGAAATACGATTTTGTACCAGAGAAAATGACAGCATTCCCTCCCTAAGACGTTCCTTTGTAGCTGGGTTGAGACACCACCCTAGAAGAGAGAAGGCTAGCAAGCAAGTACATGGGTGTTTTATTTAGTCTGTGCTTTTTCAAACATTGCATTCCTCTCACTCACTTTTGCTCTATATATTATTTTCATATGAAAGGGCCCCTGTCATTAGTCTTTGTTCACATTTTCCTTTGAGTGGTTTCAGAGTGAATTAAGAAGATGCAGGCACCAAAAAAAAAGTTATTTTTGCTCTGTGTTTGAAAACTCCATTCATTACCTGTTGTTTTCTTAAGGTTTGTTTAATGCGTTTTGCTTGCTATAAGTTCCAGCAAGATATTTACAGCCTTGTAATCCCTTCTTTAGGCAAATATTGGGAGGAAGCAACATTTTTCGAATAATTCTTCTGGCTTTGACTTGAACTGTGTAGATCTTTGGCCTAGTTTAACGTTAACACCTCTTTGTCACCTACTCTCTAGACCTGCCCTCCAAAAGCCCAGCTTTTCTTTCTCTTGTGTCATGTTCTCCTTAGGATCTTGCCCCAGAGCTCTCCCTCCTCCACATAAATCTGTCTGGTGAAAAAAGCTGCAACAGCAGGTTCACATGCCGTTCCAGAATCTGGGAATTTAAATAAACAAAGCCAATTTAAAAATTAATTTCCTTTAGGTAAAATAGGAGGTTCTATTTGTATTGGGTGATGCTTTTATTTTTAAAGAAATACTTTCTTTTGGTGTTTAAAATATACTGCCAGTTTAAATAAACAGTAGAGCTTTCCAATGTGGAAAACAGTATATTTCATGGAAGTTTTTACTTCTAGCTTTTCTGGTCTTTCTTCATGCAGTTTCTATTTAGAATATAAACATATTATTTAATAAATGGGACTGTAGAAGCCTCAGCTGAAGCCTCAGCCTATTCCCATTGATGTGATGGGATCAAACTATATTTACAAGTAGATGTGTGATGGTGCAATATGTACCAGGGTATAAAAGCAGGCTTACCAGTGTCACCACAGCCTAGTAAATTGGCGTTCAGAAATGGGAACCTCTGGGTGTAATGAGATAGTTGTCTGTGTCCAGCTACTTACGGGCAGGTGTCCATACCACAAGGAGCTTGTACGTTCAGTTCTCTTCCAATAACCGCTCTATGGAAAGTTAAATTATTTCATTTCTGGCACGTTTTGTGAGCTCTGAATTCACCTTACACACAGGGAATCATTCCTCTGCATTGTAGGTCTGATGTTGTGCCGATATGGAAGAGTGCCCATGTGGTTATTCCAAGGCACTTTGATGGGAAAGCAAGTCTAATTGCATCTGTGATTGCTTTCAGTCTCCAGGTTATGAAAAATATTTGCAACACTGCCCCTTGACTTTGTAAATACAGGGTGCATATGTGTTTTGTCTGTGTGTGGCACAAGGGAATAATGATAATTTCATTATGCAGAGTAAAATTTTCTCTAAGCAAACCTTTTAGTACTTAACATTCTACCTCCAAAGAACTGTAGTTCATCTAAGGTCTCAAGCATGATTGTGGTCTACCATATGTAACCCTGCAGTGGCATGAAGGCAAGAAAGACCTCTTTACTCTGTTTCCCTCCAAAATACTTTCCCAGATGTTGAACCCAGACCTGGAGGAGTAAATACACAGTACAGGGCTTCCAAGGATGTTAACTCTTGCAGCTAGCTCAGTTCTCAGCAAAGAGGACAGGAATAGCAGTTTGCTGCTGAAATGCACACGGCTGATGATACCCAGTGTCTTTTGGGAAGTGTCTGGAGATCCTTGTGGTGCCCACCCTGTCCTTTTCAGGACAGCTTTTGATTAGAAACATGATCTTTGAGAGTGGAACATACTCAAAACTGCAAGTTCACAAAGCCTTTGTTTTGTTTGGTTTTGTTGTTTTGGTTTGGTGTTGTTTGTTTCCCCAGTGCTTTTTTCAGGTTTTCTTTGTCTCTGCTGTATTTTTTCCATGGATAAAAGGTAAAAAG
>VWYK01039841.1:0-10594 GCA_013399775.1 Semnornis frantzii | reverse complement strand
TTTTGTTTTTCTTGTTCTTTCCTTTCTTTTTATATAAAGAGATACTCTTAACTTAGTTTTCATTCAGTCACTGCTCCAATTTCACCCTATTTTTCATTATTAATTTTACTTTCCACTATCGTATCTGTTCCTGCAAGTTGAAAGAACGACTACATAAAATGAAAGCTCCATAGCACTCAATTCTGAACCAATAATCTCAGTGACTTTTGAATTATCACAGGCAAAGTGAAGATGCCTGTCCTTAGTTGTGAGTCATTATTCTCCCAGGCATGTGTTGTAAGATATTAAATGCAATCATTTCAATGGATCAACCTGTTTCCCTTTTTTTATATGGCAAATCATTCCCAGAGTAAGAAGGAAGGACTAATACCAGTCACTATTCAACTATCAGCTCAATGATGCTTTCATTGATGTCAATTAGTATCATAAATCAGAACAGCAGCCACTAAGTTTGAAGCAAAAGTCAGTATCATTGCTAAGTGTGAACAAAAGCTGAAGAATGCAGTGCCTGACTGTATTCAGCAGTATAAAAATGTGTTGAATAGCATCTGAAGTAATGAAAAAGTGTACATATTTACACATTTTAATACTAGTATTTATAGTTATATTAATATGTTATGCATTATACATACTCAAAATGTATTCAAATCTAGTATTTGCAGCAGCTATGTTGGGTAGTTAGAATATGTAGTAGCCTTTGGCAGTTGGACTAGATAATCATTGTAGTTCCATTCCAACTGAAATTCTATTCTGTTCTGTTCCAAGATTTTGGGGGTGCAAACACTGTGATCCATATGGAGGGTTGTACATCCCATCTGTGAGGGCAGAATCACACCCTGAGGTCCTGCAAACCACAGGAAATGGGAATATGGCACATCTTGTTCTTATGGAGTGTAGCCATGTGACTGGGAAACTGCTGAGAACATTGAGCCCTCTGGTTAGAGGTTTGTGGTGGTTGCTTGCCTAAAATTTGTAGAGGTCTGTCAGCATTTCTATGATAAACAGGGTTTCTGATATTAGGCTTAAGCAGCTTTTGGCTTTTAAGTTCTTCCTGACTGAAAGGAAAAAAGCCAAACAAATCAGCACAAAGGAAAGGATGTGCAATTCCAATAATATGTATATTAGCACATTAACATGTGTATTAACTCACATGGCACTGTCAGCATTTCCTCCATGAACAATATTGAACAGATGACAATGCCTCTGTGATTTCTGAATGAAATTAGATTAATTTAAACAACATTTTTTTTAACTTCTTGATACTAGCAGTTCTAATGTTCTGCTGTCCTCTTCACATTGAGCTTTTCTAATTATTCTTTCTCCAAAGATGCCTTTCTTTACTGAGCATCATGCGCTGGGTTGAGAACTGCTGTTCAAAACATTGAGAAGAAAGGTTGGCAATATGCCTGTGTTAAACTGTAAAGTCCTGCCACCTTGAATCAGAGAATCAGAGTCGTCTCCAAGACAGCTAGTAACAAAAAATGAAGATGTGGAATTTACAGTTCCACATAAATAAATGCTGAAAATACCTCACGATTCTCTTTTGATTTGATTTTACTGTATAGAAAGTTCCAAAACCAGGACTCCTGATTTTAAAACATAATTTTCAGTGTTGCTACTGTTTCAGCTGACCAGGCTAAGAGAGGTTCTGTAGTTTCTGTAGGTGAGTTTTGAGTTTCTGCAGGTTCAGGATTATATAGGCAGCTGAAGACTTGGGCAGGTGACATACAAGGACTGATGCTGCAGCACAGCATGGCATTACTGGCATCAGCAAAGTTTCTGCACTACTGAATTAGAGTTTTAAGAAGTTATCACAGGATGTTAGCTATCTGGTCTTTCTGATGACTGAGTAAAACCAGTCTGAAGCAGCTTGCCAAAGCTACAGAGATATTTATCTTCTCTGAAGGACCTGAAAGTGCAGAAGGAAGCCGTGAGTTTTGCTATTTGTGTGAAATAAAATTTGAATGTTTGGATTATTTTTCTGTTATTTTACATGTGTTCTAGAGCCTGTAGTTTGTGCTATGTTTTAGGTCCCCTGAGGCAGAAGTGTCACTGTTTTGTTTCCATGTTTTGTCATGTTTGAAACATCCAGAAATGACCTTTTTAACAGTATGGAAACACACAGTGAACATGCAATGAATTTATCAAACAAGTAAGGATTGCAAATATTCTGCCATGTAAATTCACAGAAGTTATTGGCCTAAGACAATTCCATTATGTCTGAATTGTATTCTTTCATTATGTTATCATTTTTTTTGGTCATCCTTTATTGTTAATTCCTTACAGAATTCCTATTTATTATTTAAAGTTACTTTAGATGAGCTGTCAAAATTCTCTTCAAGCTATTTTTATTCAAATAAAATTTCCATGCTGCAAATGCTTGCTGTTATCAGCATATTATAGTTTGAGGTCTTTTAAGGGACAACTGCTTATCACTTGAAAACTATCTATGTGCACAGCAACATTTTTTTCCACTATTTATAATTGTGTGTGCATACCCATATTAATATGATAACACATTACAAATTGATAAATATGGTGCTGTTACGAGATCCCATATAAAAGTACACTTAATCACCTTTCCATACAGAAGACAGTTACTTTAGCTCATTATATTTTAGAATATGCTGAGTATATTCACCGTGGCAATTATGGGTTTTAATACCTTATGTTGCAAGTTTTGAAGTCTATCAGAATTCTCTGTACACAATAGAGCTCTTACAGTATGTCAAGTAAATAAAATATATTTGAAAACTCCCTAAGCACCTACTTTCCAACAGTGGTTATTAAGGTTATTTATAGATATATCCTCAGCATGTGGAATTCATATCCATGGGAAGTCATGAAATAAAATATTAGAGTTGTATTTGAAAAGTAGCTGGCTTGTTTTATGACTAGAGTGATGTTTGTGGGTGGTACAACCCTTAACGTGGCAAGTCTGTGCAGGGACAAGTGAAAGAGCAGATTCATTGCGCTGAAGAAGAGAGGAACTTAAAATATGTCTTGTCATTCTTTGCTGAATGTTATCTCATATTTCAATGCTCTTGTTGAAATGTGGCTGCTGGAGATGGACAGAGTAATCCATGGACTCATTTTTTTTTGTACTTGTTAGTGCTCTTCTCTGGATTTATTCCAGATCCATGCTCCTGTTTGGTAAGAAGATAGCCTGAATTTACTAATGCCTTGACTGTGCTAGCTTTCATTGCCAGCATATCATTCTGAGAGAGTGTAGTCAATTTGTCCCCTCTTCCCTTAAATAATTTTTTAGAGAAATGACTATGTATGAGTCAATTGCCATGAAGATTTTACTTCCTAATATGCACATAGAATCATAGAATCATAGAATGGTAAGGTTGGAAGGGACTTAAAAGATCATTTAGTTCCAACCCCCTGCAATAGGCAGGGACACCTCCCACTAGTACAGGGCACTCAAGGCATCAAACCTGGCCTTGAACACCTCCAAGGAGAGAGCATCCACAGCCTCCCTGGGCAACCTGTTCCAGTGTCTCACCACCCTCACTGTAGAGAACTTCCTCCTAACACCCAGTTTAAATCTCCCCTCTGCCAGTTTAAACCCATTGCCTCTTGTCCTATCATTGCAAGACCTTGTAAATATTCCCTCCCCAGCCTTCCTGTAGTCCTCCTTTAGATCCTGGAAGGCTGCTATAAGGTCTCCTGGAAACCTCCTCTTCTCGAGGATGAAGAGCCCCAACTCTTGTAGCCTGTCCTTATAGCAGAACNTCGGTTGCTGCCTGGGCTGCATGCACGCACTGCAGGCTCATGTTGAGCTTTTCATCAACGCAGACCCCCAGGTCCCTTTCTTCAGGGCTGCTCTCCAGCCATTCACCACCCAACCTGGATTTGTGCTTGGGATTGTGCTTACCCAGGTGCAGGACCTTACACTTGGCCTTGTTGAATTTCATGAGATTGGCCTGGGACCACCTCTCCAGCCTGTCCAGGTCCCTCTGGATGACATCCCTGCCCTCTAGCAAGTCGACTGTGCCACACAGCTTGGTGTCATCTGCAGACTTGCTGAGGGTGCACTGATTCCTCTGTCCATGTCACTGACGAAGATGTTAAACATCACTGGTCCTGGCACTGACCCCTGAGGGATGCCACTTGTCACTGGTCTCCAGGTGGATATTGTGCTGTTGATCACCACTCTCTGTGTGCGACCATCCAGCCAATTCCTTATCCGGTGAGTGGTCCACCCATCAAGTAATGTTTTAAACATAAGTATTGCTTGCTGTAGATTTACAGTTTAGTAATATCTCAAGGGCAACAAAACACAAATAAAAATAAACGAATGGGAAAACAAAGATCACAAAAGCCAACATATTAATTATTACTTCAGACATGTTTTCCTTGTTGTGATAACACCTATATGAGAATGCGTAGGTATTTTGCTTGAGACACTTCTTGGGAGTCTCCTGTGTGGGCAGTTAGCCTCAGATGAATGTGTAGGAGGCATCATCCAGACATGCTCTGTGCTGCAGTAGCTTAGTGTTCCAAGCTACACTGTCCAGATGTATTCTGCTATGTATTCCGCTCTCCTATGAAGACAGACTGAGAGAGTTGGGGCTCTTCAGCCTGGAGAAGAGAGGTTGTGGCTGCTCCCTCCCTGGAGGTGTTTAAGGCCAGGTTGGAGGAGGTCTTGAGTGACCTGTACTAGTGGGAGGTGTCCCTGCCTATGGCAGGGGGTTGGGACTAGATGATCCTTGAGGTCCCTTCCAACCTTACCATTTATGATTCTGTGATTCTATGATTCTCCATAGGTTTGGCGAAAAATCTGGAAAACGTTTGTGTCCTCAGGGAACATTAAAGACACAGAAAACCACAAGTGCTACTTATCTGCAGCTTACAGCTGGCCTGTTCCCTGGAGTCGAAACTCCATTTTCCACTGCTATCTGAACAGATTTGTATCTACCGTAGATACCCATGCTCTTTTGAGGGGTCATGTGCATCTAGGTAAAGCTCTTTCCTACTAAAGTATCAGTGATCAGAGCATTTAGCCAGAAAATTGAACAGCAGTACTAACAAATGTATCTATTCCAGTTCCCAGAAATACTACCTAGACAATTGGAGAATACCTGGGGACAACCCCACATTGATCCTGCTGGGGATATGCCAGAAAAAGAACAAATTAGGAACTGCATCACTGTGTCATGGAGACAGGGGAAAAAGAGTTCTTCCTGTTTTATTCTAGGACCCATGTTTGTTCAGGTGACTAGGACCCACATAGTGTAAAACCTGGGATGCAATATAGCTTTGAAAAATGACTGTCATAACCAGGACACCAGCCAGTAAGACAGTGCTTTCTGCTGGGCTTATTGCTTTTGATGTATTTTAGTAGAGCCCAGTGAGCACTATCATTTAGTGAGGAGGGTAGAGTTTAGGTATCGCTGTATTAGCATATCATATCTATAATATCTTGCACGGTACTTGTGTCAAGTGCAAAAGGAGTGTCTGTGATTCAAAACATAGGTAATGAATAATATAGGTGCTGCAGGACTGGCTGGCTACAGCTGGAGATTGCTGGTGTTCTGAATAGTCTTCCTGAAAATACATGACTCATTCTTTTAAGCACCTAAATGGGCTCTCTGGATCTCATTCATAGGTATAATTTGCAAACCTGAATGATTAAATCCAATTCCCTTCACCTAAACTGGCATTTAGACAGGTTAATTAGAACTGGAATTGTTCTACCCAGTGTTTCTGGGGCTTTAATTTGGTGCAGAACAGCAGCTTTGCTCTTGAAAAAGCTGGAAAACTAATTATAGCAGATATATGATGGCACTCTAAGCATGGCACCCACTCCGACTAACTCTGACTATGAAGCCCAGATGTTAATGTTTTATTTTAGGCTGCAGGATTCAGTCTTAAAACACTCTAAGGCATATGCAAGCCTGTAAGTGTACTTCCCAGTTGCACTTAGGTCTCCTGCAATCATACATGTTTGCAGCTTGAATGAATGAACAAGATGCTCCTGGGTGAACTGAAACTAAAAAAAGGAAGCCTATAGAAGGTGGAAGCCAAGACAGATAGCCTGGGAGGAATCCAGAGAAACCATCTAGGGATAAGGTTAGGAAAGCTAAAGACCTGACAGAATTAAATCTGGCAAGGGATGCCAAGGGCAACAGCAAAAGCTTCTATAGGTATCTTGGTAATAAGACTAGGGAAAATGTCATCTCTCTCTGGAAGGAAACAGGAAACAGAGTTGGGATTGTTCATCCTGGAGAAGAGAGAGCTCTAGGGAGGCTTTATAACAGCTTTCCAGTATTTAAAGAGAACTTACAGGAAAGATGAGGAGCAACTTTTTTGCAAAGATAGGTAGTGGTAGTACAAGGGGTAGTGGATTTAAAATGAAAGATGATAAACACATATAGATATAAGAAGAAGTTTTCACTGTGAAGGTGGTGAGACACTGGAACAGATTGCCCTGAGAAGTGTGGATGTCCCCTCCCTTGAAACATGCAAATTCAGGTTGGATGTGGCTTAGGAAAACCTGGTCAATGTCCCTGACTGGCTTGCAGAGTTGAAACTTGATGATCTTTAATGTCCTTTCCAACCCAAAATATTCTATGATTCTATGATTTGTGAGGCATAGTAATTTTGAAATTGGATTCCTTGGTTAATTTGCCAGCTATCATTTATTATTTATTATTTAACTGCATCTGTATTTCTCCATTAATGTATTTAGAAAGAAGTAAAATGAAGCATCACCCTCCTCTCCATTTCAAAAGATGGGAAAAGATTGAAAGATTGTACTGTTTAAATTTATGATTCAAATTAAATTACCTGAAGAAATTGGACATTATTTATTTATTGAAATGTTTAAAAATGCTAATACCTTTTAAAATTAATTGCCCAATTCATAAGTATCCTAGAGTATCCTGAAGTATGAATAAGTCATAAATCTTCCATATATAATACTAACATTTTACTAAAACCACTATCCATAGTCTGTACTTGCAGTCAAAGGAGAAAATATGGAAGCTCAAACATGATTTCAATTTTTCTTGCTGCTATAAGAAATAGCTGAAAAGGAAGAATATTGCATTGCCAATAAAAAAAATCATATTACCTTGTGTATATTTAAACGAAAACATCAGCTCATTTTTTATATATTTGTCATGAACAAAAAAAAAAAAAAAAAAGGGTTTGTTTCTTACTAAGTAGACCTACTGAATGTAATACTAAATAAATGCAAACCAGAACCTGTTCACTTGACCATGTTCACTTGCCTTCCAGGCTCCGAAGGATTCAAGCAAAATCAAAGGTCTCTTTCTTATGCCAGAAAGAGGCATATTATTAAGAAACTATTGCAAGCTATTGAGTTTCCATGGAATAATTTTTTCCTAGTAGTGTTTTTTGTGACAATGGAAGACCATCCTGCACTAAATACTGAATAGGAATGAGCAAAAAAAGCTAGATATAGATTCAGTTCATTTGTTTTCACCTTGTATATAGTTCTCTCACCCCATATATAGTTCTCAGGAATGCAAGTCTCAAGGTCAACAGATATTGCTCTTTTCTTTACACAGATTAGTCCAAGGTCAGTGACTAATAATGTTAATAACATTTATGATTTTGTTAAGAATGGGACTGCTGACTTGCATGAATAATGAAGACTCTACAAGATTTCAAATGGATTACATGAAAGTCTCAGAAGTCAAAGACAGGGACAAGGAGAACGAAAAATCTAATGTGGGAGAATATCATGTTTGAGACCCTCTGAGGAACCTCTATGGGACCTGATGAAATGCATCCACAGGTCCTGAAGGAACTGGTGGATGAAGTGGCTAAACCACTACCTATACGTTTGAGAAGTCATGGCAATCTGCTGAAGTTCCTGCTGGGTGGAAAAGGGGAAACACAATCCTCATTTTCAGAGAGGGAAGTATAAGTCAGACAGTCTCACCTCTGTGTCCAACAAGATCACAGAGTGGATCCTCCCAGAAACTGTACTATGGTCATTGATGACAGTCAACATGGCTCCGCGAAGAGAAAATCACCTGACAAATTTGGTGGCCTTCTACAATGGAGTTATGGTGCTGATGGATAGAGGAGCAACTGAGGTCATCTGCCTAGATTGTGCAATGCATTTCATGCTGTCCCGTACAACATCCTTGTCTCTAAATTGGTGAGACATGAATTTCATGGATGGATCACTCAATGGACAAGAAATTGACCAGATGGCCACACTCAAAGAATTGTGGTCAACAGCTCAGTGTCTGGGTGGAGACCAGAGACAAATGGTGTTTCTCAGGGGCCAGGAATGGGGTTTCTTGGGACCAGCGCTGTTTAATGCCTTTGTTGGTGACATGGATAGTGGGACTGAGTGCACACTCAACAAGTTGGATGATGATACTAAACTCTGTGATGTGGCCAACAGGCTGGATGGAAGAGATCCCATCCAGAGGGACCATGTACCCTTGCAAACATCATGAAGCTCAACAAGGTTCCCAGTTTAAAAAGGAACTATTTACCACCATCACCTGGGTGTGCCTTATCAGCTGGTTCCCTACTCACCATGCACACCACTTGTCTAGACCGTAATGTATCTGTTTAACTAGGAGGAGGCTGTGGAAAGACATGTAGAAAACCTTAGAGAAATTGAGGTACAGTCCAATATACCAGTTGTCCTTCTCTCTGTAGTTGGAGGTAGGACCCCTCTAATTATGACTAGAATCACTTGCATCTTGTGAAGATTCTTAGGGAGTCCCTTCAGGAGGATTAGAAGCAGAATCAGTTCTTCTGCTCTTGTTGTGCAGTTTTCTACTGGAGACTAAGGCAGCGTTCCTCCCCAGAGAATTTCCTTGTAATTCACTCACTTGTGCAACTAAGACTGAAGAGGGTTTTCCATTCCACTTCCTCATGTTCTCTCCATGGTCAAATAAGTACTTGCACAATAAATTCATCATTGCTGTTTGAGAGCTTTTGTACTTGTATGGGATATCTGACCACTGTGGATCATGCAATTTAAAAGTGACTATTTGATGGAACACAGGCAAATGGGTTAGGCCAGCATTACTGGCTTATTCAAATGGATATTTTTCATAACAAATGCTTTGCTCTCTCCGTCCAGTACAACACTCTGCCAGTAGCGAAGCTAATTCTATGTGAACTAGTTCGTCTGCATTGCAGAGTAGCAAAGATCTTGGCTCATGTAAACAGTACACCTACATCACTGTTGCGTTGACTGGCCAGTGAATATTGGTTGTGATCTCTCGCTGGAGAGGAGAATTACTCCAGGCTCTGTAGCTATATTGCTTCCATTTCTGAACCTAACTCATTCAGAGCCAGCTTGGGGATCTTCATGCAGACATATTCAAGGTGTGCCACTATAGCATGCATGTGTGTTTGAAACACAGCTAATACATCTACAACTGTCAAGGAGAGCATAATCTTTATACTTCAAGATATCCCTTGCCATAGTGATCTATATCTGTGTGAGTTCAAGATAAAATTACTGTAATATAGTCTGTGTGGGTCTATAGGCTGAAATGGAAAAGGGAATGACAACAAAATACAGTGACCCCATGTAGGTAGTACTTTTTGTTTGTGCACCTTTGACTTCTGGTGACTGCTGTTTTTCTTTCTAGATGGAGGTCAACTGTAAAGCTCAGGCTGTGTGAAATTCAAGTGCTCCTCTTTGTCACTGGGACATGTTGAACAGTTATGATCAGCTAATGCTCCCATTACTGAGAGGACAATGCTGCCAGAAGTTCCTGTCCTCATGTCCTTCATGACAGATTCTGTGGTTTAAAATTAGTGTTTTCTTCTAGGTCTATGCTCTAGTGGTTTTTCAGATTGCTAAACTAATCTTTTCGCCTCCACATGTAGGTCACAGAAACATAGACATTTATACAAATCCTGTAATTTGAGATGTGAAATATTGTTTGGTTTAGATCTATTTTGTATTGGACAGGACAGTATTTGAAATGAATGATGACATCAATTACAGGTGGCTCAAGATTGTCACGGGTACTTATTTACATTTTCAAACTGTAAAAGCCAAAAAAATAACCAAATGCAAATGGCCTGAAGGGACCTTCACTAATCTAAGGATGTCCATTTTCCTAGATTAAATGGATATACTGATCAAATTCTCATTATGTTCTATGGTCATGATTAGTCATGATGAGCTGGTACCTATAACAACTTTATACTACAATTGGGAAATTATTTAAATACATGTACACAGACACATATTCACTTAGTTTTGTGACTTTTTACCTCAGATGGCATATTTATTTAGTGTTTCTCAAGCTTTTTCCAATCAGTCATCCTAATTCCTTTGGCAAGTTTTTCTTTTCCATTGCGAAATTCTTGGGTCATGATTTTGGTAGTAAGAAGCAACTACCATCAAATATATGGGAAACCTTAATTATTCAATAATAATAAACATTTAAACATTCTCATGGATAGGTCAGAGTACCATATCCGGCATTCTGTTGAGCAGACACGGTTTTGCCAGCTTTTGAAGAAGCATGCATGTACATATGAGCAATGGAAGAATTAATTAAAAAATAAGATGTGACAAATTCTTTTCCATGTGTTGCTTGCCATGCCATATGTGATGGTTTGGGAG
>VWYK01039838.1:11685-47940 GCA_013399775.1 Semnornis frantzii | reverse complement strand
AAAGAAAGAAAGAAAGAAAGAAAGAAAGAAAGAAAGAAAGAAAGAAAGAAAGAAAAGAAAGAGAAAGGAGGAAGGGAGGAAGAAAGAGAGGAAGAGAGAGAAGCAGTAAAGGAGAAAGAGAGGAATAAAGAGAAATAAAGAGAAAGAGAAGGGTGAGAGAAAGCAAATATTTCTTTACCTCCCATAAAAATATAAATGGCCTTTGCACTTGTTAGTTTAACTGTTCTACACGACTCTGCAGTGTGCCTCATTCCAGTATCTGTAGAGAAACCTTAAGTATTAAAGAAAAACAAGAGTGTTCATATTTATGAACTTCACCTGGCTAGTTCAAAACAGGTTCTTCAAATGAGAACCAAAGAAGGCCTAGAGTTTCCTTTGGGATAATCTGTTTTAGATGTGTTGTGCAGTTGAGATTCAGATTTGAGTCTTCTGAATCTTTATGGAAACTGAGGTTTTAAGAAAACCTTTCTAAATAATCTTTCTTGGAAATGAAAGAGGCTTGGTTTGCACATTTTCATCTTAATTGGTAATGCTCATCTGGGCTGTTGATGAGTGGGAGATGTTTAAGTTATGTTCATGTTTTTTGGTAATGAATACAGAGATGAAAAGGCATTTGAAGCTTGGTCTAGAATTCAGACATGAAAATTTATTCTCTGATATTTAGGAGAAACTTCTTATACATCTTGTTCCAGGCAGTTCATGGAGCAGGATAACTGCCTCTTTTAAAGAGGCTTATGTAAAACCTTAGATAAAATTGAGAAGGATGGAAATGCAAATACACAGAGCAGAGAACCTGTGATTTCATTTAGTTATATTCCTTCTTTTAAGAGGGGTGGATATCTTGCCTTTCCTGAACCAAATAGTGCAAGCCTGTCTGTTTTCTCAGTCAAATTCAATTTTCCTAAATTATGTAAGTCTTGTCTAAAAGACAAATATCTGCCCTTTCCCTTGACGAGGACTTTGTTGCACTACAGGAGCTCTTTTCTTCTTAAAAAAAAAAACAAAACCCAAAAAGTTTAAAGTGATTAATAGATTTTCTACAGGCTGAGGACTTTTGCCTTCCTAAAGGAGTAACATTGCTCTCCTTTGTAGCAAAATGCTGCTTTCCATTCTAAAACTACCAGAGGAAAAAAAAAAAAATTAACAGTAAGTAAATAAATCACATTTTCCTTTTGATGCTGCCATTGCCACTTAATGTGAATCCGAGAATCTTCTCTCTTTGGTTTCCTCATAACTATTTAAGCAAGGCAAACAGGAGTCTAAAAGGGAGCTTCCCAAGGACGTGCAAACACTTATTATATAGGGAAAAATCCCGTGGCAAATTTTCCACAAGACAAGTCATTGTTTTGAAATGTATTTCGAGATGAAGCATATCTGATGACATCCGAGGCAGGAGCGTTACTGTTTATAACGCCGCTGCGAGCGGTGGAAAATACAGGCTTCAGATATGGATGGAAATTGTTGATGTGTCTGAAAAGATCAGTGCATTGTTTTTTGAAGTAAGAAAGACCAAAAAAAAAAAAAAAAGAAAAAGAAAAAAGATGTAATGTTAAGCAAAAGAAAAGAGTCCCTTCAAAGTGCAGGAAAATAACCTGAGGAAACACACATCTGTGCTTGAAGCTGGGTGCTTCGATGACAGAGTTTATACTTCCTCACTTGTGTTCAGTGGGTGAAAAGATGCTTGTAGTGGGTATAGCCCATCCTGAATGGTCGATAAATACCTGACAAAATAATCTAGGGTTCATCAGAGGTCATCCCAGGAAGTTTTTGTCCAGGCATGTACCTTATAATGAACTGGTGACCTTCTAGGGCCTGTTATTTATGAATTCTTTTATAAATGCTTTTTATATCCAGCCCAGGTTTTAATTACCAAAATGACCATTCATAACTAGAAATATGCTAAACCTCCAAGTCATTCAGCACCTCTCTTTCTCCCGACAACTGCTAAATGTTGATGGCTCAGGTAAGTAAATGCTCTGCTCCAAGCTAATTCCGGTTTTGTTTACTTGAAAGCTGACCTTCTGAGCTCATCACTGTTAATGCCAACAGGGTAATTGCCTTATCTACACGAGCAAATAGTTCCACAGGCTGTTGAGTTTTCAACAGTATCCAGCTATGTAAGAACAGAACTTATTTTCTTCAACCCTTTTTCCTCTTCCTGAATGTTTTTTTTTTTCTTCTTTAATTTCTATTACCTTGAAGATGGCAACCCCTAGCAAAACAAATGAATAAATTTTCTTTCTGAATGTCTTCATACAGAGTTTTAAGGAGGTACATTTAAGACCTAAGAGAATACAGCCAGTTACAGGTTAGGACAACAGTAGCACTGCTGCAGTGGGCAATTCTATTAATCTTTAACACGTGCTGTGGTCTCCAGGTGGTCATTTTTATACAACTCCATGAAGCTAAAAATGTTCTTTAAGGCCATGCTAGACTACTAGCACGTGAACAAAACACTTCACCTCTGTTATGCAAGAGTAAACTCGAGTTTACCTCCAGCACTAGCATAACTTGTCAAGAAATATCAAACAAAGGAATTAGGAAACAAAACAGAATCTTTGCCCTCCAATTCATTAGCCTTTCAAGGCATGCACTGATAGACTTTGCCTTCAGTTTTGCATACATTCTGGGACAGCACTAGCAAATCTAGCTAGAGCAAGCAGATTGCCAAGGATTCCTTGCAAGCTTGGCGAATGGGCCCAAAAGTCTTGAAGTAATGAATCACCTCCAATTCTCCATAATGGCCCCAGCAGCAGCAGCACTCCTAAGTCAAGATGCAAGGTTCACCTCTCCTTGCTTTACAGGAGAGGCACAGACTTGCCACTAAGAAGTGCTAAGAATCAGGAAAGTAATAGATATGAATAACAGCAAGATAAACTGGACTCATGGCTTTAAGAATGAAAACATTTTGTAATTAAAAGATCAAAGGCAATCCAAATAAATCTACTCTGTTTCAAGGGCTAATGCCAGGAACAGGCTTCCCTTTCCATGATACCAGGAATCTTCTTGTACATGCTCATCCTAAGCTGTCAGTGCCCTGCGGGATGTTATGACTCGGCCTCAGCACCACGTGGCTGGGCAGCAGGCTGCAGAAGAAAGGATATTTCCTACTTTTATCCTAGTTCTGGCTCTGGATGGTATTTCAGTATTGCCAGTGGATTATATTTTCCCCCCCCCCCATTAACCATACATCTTGCTGAGCATTCCATGCAAAACATAACTGCAGGTGGGCAGGTGGGGATTTGTCAGAATGTAACAAACACAAATAGATAATTGTGGATGTTCAAGCCATGGAAGTCAAGTTACCATAACTTGATGCCAGGAGTATTTGTACTTGTGGGTGTGTTGCTCACTGTATTCCTTTATGCATCTGTTTTGGTGAGAAAGATGGGCTTAAACACAGAAAGGCTCTACTGAGCAAATGAAACCATGCAGCTCTCAAAGGGTTATCACTGCGCTTCTCATTACCTCTCCTTTCAAAAGCTGATTTCCAAGGTAGACCTATGTCTTTGATTTAATATGTCAGACCCGTGTGCTGGAAGGAATGATTGGTGGTAGAACAGAGAAGCTGAGATGATGCAGATTTTTTTGTTGTTGTAGTAGCTTTTTGGGTTTGTTTTGTTTTGTTGTTTTGTTGGTTTTTTTTTTTTTTTTTTTAGAAGCATGCTTTGTGTGTCCCTTAATGCTTGGAGTCAGGGGAGGTGGGAAGTGTTTGCTTTTGGAAATATTTGGATATTAGGTTATTGATTGCTTCTGTTACTCAGGAAGCCCCATGATGCATCCTGGGGATCTATCAGCAGACAGATTGCTGCTCTAACAGTGCCGCTTGTCTTTATTTCTGATAATCTGAGGCCAGAGGGAATTGAAGATGGAGGCAGGAAGTTGAGCTGGTGCTAAAATAGTGTAGTCTTGAAGTGCACCTTTCAAAGCTACCTGAATTGTGCATTTATTATTATTACTGTAGCAGTCTTCTCAGTATTTATCGGACACCTTTTCACTTTGCAAGAATTCTGGCACACTTGAGAAACAAAGGCAATGCCAAGAAAGGACCATTTTGGAGGGCTTATACTCTGCACAAGCCTAGCAAGACCACATTTCCTGAAGAGATGAATCAGTGCAGCTCTGCAACGTTATAAATCAGGTCATGGCAGTCACCCAGAGCTGCAATAAGCTTCGGATCCAAAACGAGCGCTTCTCATGCTGAGGGGATAGAAGAGGCAACCCACAAAGGTGTCTGTAGACAGACTCTCTACGGGACATCAACTGGTGCATGACTTGACCAAATTGTTCATTTTTGGGGCTGCTGTGAGTGATTTACTGCAAGCTAACAGAATCCTGGAGCTCATAATCACAACAGAAGGCAGGAGCACTTTGCACATAGCTAGAGGCAGCTGCTGTAGCAGCATTTTTCCATGTGAAATAGAGGCCATCATTAGAAGACGCAAGGAGTGACGCTGTCTCCGCTCCTTGCTGTTGCAGAGCTGCCTGCTGTGTTCCACATTGCCACTGGTCACCTGCTCAGGCCCATGTAGTTGGCTGAAAACACTCTTGAAATTGCTCAGACAGTGGAGGTTGCTGCTTTGATCTTGAAACAGACAGTTCCCTTCAATCCTGCAGGCATTCCTCTTCCAGTGCCAAGAAGGAGAGCAAGATTGGAACATCATTTTTTTTTTAGGCAGCATAAAGTTTTTTTTAAAAAAAGGGAAGGATGGGGTAGGAGAGGAGGCTTATTTTGTTAGAAGAAAGAGTCTGAGGGGCAGCAATTTAAAAGGATATTGAAAGGCCTTGGTGCCTGGCTCTGCCTGAATTAAAGAAAAAAAGATGTCTTTTGTTGAAGGACACAACCAGCAGTAGTCTTAGCTTGTTCTGCATTTTACTTGCAGAAATGAGCAGCACCTGAAAGGGGTACGAGTCACTGCCTTGCTTGATACAGTAGCTGTTAAAGGATCCTGTGGAAGGTTGCTGCAGAGGTGGAAGGCAATGAGTACTATTATTTTTCTACATTTTGACCCCATTAGGCATTCCAGGCACAGGTCAAGTGCAGTAGTTTATCTTCACCCCAGGGAGGATTCTGATCTCTTGTCTTTGATCTGTTCTGTGGTGATGAGTCTGATAATGTTTTCATCTGAGAACACTAAAGCAAGTCAATAAATAGCAAAGTGAAAATTCCACTTCTACCATAAAGTGGAGCAGGAGAAAGGGAGGGAAGCTTGAAGTCCCTTTTGTGTGTGTTTTTTCCCCTTAACAAGCAGTGATGGAAGAATTAAATATGATTTCCACTTAAAAACTCTCTATTCAAACACTCTGTCTTTTAAGCTTCATTATACTTGATCAAAGAGTGGTCCAAATAATTACCATTAGTCAAGAGATCCTGATTTCCAAATGTTTCCTTGAACTTTTTGCTGGTTGCTGAAGTTCTAAACTTTCCAGCCAGGGTCTGCATGTCAAACTACAGAGTAACGAATGAAAACAAGAGTAAAAGGCTGCCTACAGACAGTATTTCTGATTTCAGGGTCAATTATAAACCACAGGCAATTCTATATAATCCCTGCAGAAAGGGGATGGTTTTACTTGGACTGCCTCAGAAGCTGATCACAGACAAAGTGTGGCTTCTAGAATCTCTGGTTGCCCTCATGCTAGGAGAAGAGGTGTTTGGACCTCCTCTTCTCACAGTAGGATAGCTCTTCTTGGCTGCCATGGGCATTGAATGGAGGAGGTCAAGAATCAGCTGTTGAGGAAGATAATTACCCCAAACCCTAACAGAGATATGCAGCTCCCAGAGGACTGGCCACTCAGCTGTCCCCTTGCAGAAGTGGGAGAGCTAGGGAAAAAAACTGCTGCTTCCTCAGTGCTGTTAAGATGGAGAAGATGGTTAAATGGTTCTCTACATCCACTTGCTGCTCAGGCAAAAATCCGTAATTAAATTGTGTCCTTCTCGGGAGGTCAGATACTCAAAACCAGGATATTGCCAATATGATAAAAACACACTTAAAGTCCCAGTCTGTATAAAAGTAACATCAGTTGAGACAATTTTTTATTGCAAGAGTCGTTTTATTCCTCACTCTAAAAGAAATTTCTTCTTCTGACTTAGAACTGGTTAATTATCTGGTCCAATTCATGATTGATTTTATTTGAGATACTTTCCAGCTTCTGGATGCCTTCTGTATTCTAACTTTGATCTACCTGAATCTCTCAGCTCCCAATCCAGGATAAAATATGAAGAGATTTTATGGGTTGAAATTTCCACAGGAAAGGTTTAGATTTTAAATTTTGAGTTTTGACATTTCTAAATGAAAAGATTGAGCTGGGAGTTGTGATCTACACATGACAGTGAAATGGAGGAAGAGTGCAGTACCTGACAGAAAATGCAGTGCATATTGAAGAATGTGNCTTCTAACCTCCTTGCCAGTCCTCCAAACTCACCTTGCACATAAGGCAGACTCTGAACTAAGGTAGAGGGGTGGGAAGAAGGTGGAAGGGTGATTGGGAGCTTCTGGTGACTCTGATTTCTGGGAGGGGTGTTGTGTTTCTGGATTACCTTTAACTCGTATATTTCTGTAAATCTTCATGTCTATTGTGTATATATCTGCTTGTATATTGTGCTAAGCCATAAATGGAGCTTAATTCCTTAACTTACAGCTGGCTGAGTCTAGTCTGGATGATTTTCATAGAGTGAGAGGTGGGTAACTCCCAAACCATCACACCAAGTTAGGACAATGAGTGTCCAAACCACATTCAGCCCCCATGAGACAGCACATCCATTAAAGCAAAACCTACCTTTGCTTGAACAATTGCTCAGCTACTCAGAACTCCAAAAATGCCTGCTTCTCCCATCCACATTCAGTGGTCACAGGATGTAAGCTCAGCACCTTCATGATGACGAGGCCAGGACACACTCCATGTGGAGTGGTCAGCGGAAAACAGATAGGACTTAACTCGTGCATAGGAGTATCTCCCAGGCATGTTTTGTCTATGTGAAAGCCAAGCAGAGCAAGGGGCTATTTTCTGCTATGACATTATAATCTTCAGCCCCATGGCTCTTCTTTCTGCTATTCATTGCCTAAAACATCTGAGCACATCTTGAGACAGGGTAATTTATTAGATCTTCAGATATTGTTTAAGGAGAAAGCTGCCTTGTCTAGGTTTTGAATTTGTCATGGTGGAACATCCTAGAATTGATTCATAGCATTCTGTGGTGGGTAAATTCCTTCCACTATACGCAAAGAGCAAGGCAGCCTAAGAGAGCAAGATGTTGCTTCAAGAATACAATCATAGACAACAATTTTACAACATAAGAAGAAGTAGCTCAATTCCATCTGGTAAAATCTTGCTGTTATTAAATTAGTCTTATATAAAGAGCTTAGTCTTATATTAGTCTTATATAAAGATTAGTCTTAAATTAGTCTTATATAAAGATTATTCTTTGTGAAACTGAGAATCGAAGAGTGAAAAAAACAAACAAAATTGGGGCAGTTACTGAAGTTCTTCCATCTGTGTGAAGGTAGACAAACCTCCATCAATGGATTGGACTTTCTGTAAGAACTCAAACAAACCCTCACATCAGCACATTTGTGCAAAACAGTACAAAATGGAATGACATCAATTTCCTTTTACACAATTTCTTTCTCACTAAACACTTAAAACTCATTTTCCTCTCCCTTACTCCTGCAGTTCTGGACCTTATGCAAAGGAAGTCTGGACATTATTACTATAAGTGTCTCCCTCAGGACTCAGACTTACAAACATTCTCTGATCCCATCTAAACAGGATAATGTGTTGGGATGTTTGTTTATGCCACACTGTAATTCACTCTTTGACAGAAACCAGTTTCAAGTGACTTTTTTTTTTTTCCTTCTCCTTGTCTGGGAATCAAACATCACCTGCAGGTTTCCCTGCATAATTAGATAACAGTAATAGCAAAATATCTGACAGTAGCTGAAGGATTGTGCCAAGATCATGGTCTTGATGAAAAGGCAATAAGGACTACCGGTATATGCAACTGCTCCACGGAGGGTGAAGCTTGTGGTGTTCTCTGGGTACAGATAGGAATCAGCATTCATTCATCTCCAGCCAACATGGCTATAGCAGTGACTAAACCTCACTGATGCTTCAGACAGCTGTGTCCATTGCTGATCAGGATCCTGTATTGTCTCTCTATCTTCTGATGATGCTTACCTCATAATTTCCTTCTGCTGCTGCTAACCCTTAAGATAGCTCTGGCTGTAAGGATGGTGGTTGGCTGGAAAAGGCCCTTCTGAGTCAACCAAGGTAACTCAGTGGTAAAAGCAATATTGAGAAGCAGCAGCTT
Source organism: Semnornis frantzii (assembly GCA_013399775.1). Lineage (NCBI taxonomy): Eukaryota > Metazoa > Chordata > Aves > Piciformes > Ramphastidae > Semnornis > Semnornis frantzii. The sequence continues at coordinate 39,632 of VWYK01039838.1, read as the reverse complement.
GCTTACAAGGGCATTCCCACCTTACTTCTGGCAGAGCTTTGCTGACATTGGAAACCGTGAGAATTTGTAGAGAGGGAAAAGCCATGCAAATAATACCAAGTGGTAACTAATATATTCATGTTTCAGGAATAAGGTGAATATCTGGCCCTAAAACTGCATTTCACAAGGGAACGAAGAGACAGAGAACACCTACATGTCTAAAGAGGCTGACAAGTACTCACTGAGCTCCTCAGGGATACTCAGACAAAGTGGGTCTGTGACTCTGGGATTTCAACATGCATCTAGATTTCAGCACGCATCAAAATGCATGTAAAACTCCTCTCATTATTTCATTAATCTGAAATTCAGATAATAGAGATTAATAATTCAATCTGGTTTTTGGTTTGCTCAAGATCATGGAACAAACTGGTAGAATGAATAATGAAGCACATTCTTTTTTTTTTTTTTCTATCCCCATAACTAAAGCACTAAAAGATGTTAACCAAGTATAAAAACTTTCAGTTGCACCCTAAGTAGGCAGGAAAAGTTAATTTACCCTCACACAGATCTCAGTACTGATCTGTTCCCAGGTAACAATGAATTTTGGGACAAAAATGTGATTTTTTTTTTTATTAACACTGGATTATGTCTTACTTTATCCATGATGCACAATCATTTGCTGTTCCTCTGTAATAGCTTTCTCTTTATTTCTCAAAAGGAAAGTAATGGACAGCTTAAAAAACACATCCGCAAAGCATTGTTTATCCCAAGGGGTATTAACATTTCTTGGAGATCTGAGTGTTTGCAGTTGTCTGATAAACAACTTTAGCCTTTCCCTTGGCAGTTAAAGAAATGACAATATAACTCCCCTTGGGCAACTGGTTGACAGGACCCAGAGCTCTTACATATACTCATGCAAGTAGCAGACAAAGCTTAGGGAAAAAGAGAGAGGTGATTTGTTAAAAAGGATTCCACACTGGTATTGCAGCAGGCAGAATTAATATTCTCTTCCTGGACTCAGAGGAAGGTGAAAATTCCTCTGCAGTTCTGAGTGATTATGAAAAGGCTGATCCAGGCCCTCGGTCAGTTCAAAAACACCAACATTTTCCTAACTTTATCCATGGACTCAAATGAAGAATGACTTAGATCATTCCCAGACAATGCTTATCAAGATTTCTGCCTGTGACCCTCAGAAGGATGAAGACAGAACAAAGACAAGCCCAATTCTAGTCCTCTGAGGAGAAGTCAGGCTGAAGCCTCCTCTCTCTCTACTTCATTTACCCAGATGTGAGTTGAAGCATCTTTGCATCTCCTAGATACCAGCAGATCACTATCAGGAGCTTCTCTATGAACTGCCTTATAGTTTTTGATATAACTTTAATTGTACTGCTCAGCCCTCTGATGAATCCACAAAGACCTGAGATCAACGAACAAACTGCCACAGCCAAAGGGGCACCAACAGACTCCCTGTGAAAACACCGCTTGGCAAATTTCCCCAGCAGCAAATCAGGCCTTGCTCCCTTCTGGACCCTTTGGCTTGGATTAGAATGTGAAAGAATCAGGGTAAAATTTTGTTCCTGCTGTAAATGGGTCTGCCTGGTTTCCACCAGAAAAGGCAAAAGACTGCTTCATGACATTTTAATCTTCTGGATATGCTACTGAGCTACCAATGGTTATTAATATTGTTTGTCCGGAAGTCCTTTCCTGCATGTGCTTCTGTAAACATATTCAGAGCTCATAAAATGTTAATTAGGAATAAAATAAAATAAATAAGGCAATAATCTGAACCTTCCAGATCCTTTTGGCCCAAAGCATGTGCTGGCTGATAACTATTGCCAGGCCATTCACAAACAAGTGAAAATTTATCAGAACAAGAGTCCTTATTCAAGCCTTTTTTTTTTTTTTACGACACAATGAAAAGAGAAACACAGCCCAGTAAATCATATAATTAACACAAGCTTGGTGCTTGGCGTGTGAAATTAACCCAGGGAATAAACAAGTAGCTGGGCTAATCCCAGTGAAACTCTCACTGTGCTCCAAGGAGCGCTTGGCTGCGTAGGCACTGGGGTGCTGCCTCTCCCACAGAGGGGCAGGGTGGTGTCCTCTGCAAAGGTACACCCAAGGCAGGGTCAGCTTAGACACAAATCCTGGAAGATTTTTGAGACATCTGCAGATGTCTGCCCTCTTGCTGTGATTGTAGCATCAGGGTGGGTAAGAGAGGAGTTGGAGAGAGTCAAAGATCAAGGTGAATTGATAGTCATGGGTGAGTACTGTGCAAAAACCTGCAGCAGATGATCTCTGTCCCAAGAATTTTATGGTAGAAATTGACTCAAAAGAGTAAACAAAAAAGGGAAAAGGGAGTGGTGTGTCAAAGATCACTTGGTGTGTCAAAGATCACTGGTGAAAGCAGGACCTGAGCTTGTGACTCCTTGCCTGGTGTCCTGAGCTAAGCAAATGACTTCTTATCATTCCATTGCGCAGCACCAAACCTTCATAACTATGGTCAGATGTATTCATCTACACACACACGGAGTGAAGAGAGCTTCTCAGCATGGCTGCTTCTGACCAGAAAGTGAAAATGCTTTACCATCAGTAATAGAGGGCTGAAAACAAGAATACCCACATCAACTTCAACTTTTAATAGGCATTTTATCAAGACAGGCTCTTGATTTTGGTGAAATTCACTATTATAAATGTGGAAAGACCTTTCTGGAACAGTTGGAGGAAAGTTTTGTAGCTAGCCAAACTAGAATATTTGGGATTCAGCAGTCAAATTTCTGTCTGAATATGACAGAAAACACATTGGATTTGTGACTTGTTTTTTAACCCATTTGCACTGTATGGGAAGGCTCAACTTTGCCAGCAATTTTTAGTCAAGGACTGCACTCTTCTTTTAAACCATTTTGTAGAAAAGCTTGGTCTTTGTGGAGCCTCTGGTCAAATGTTTTGAGCTTAATTGAATGAAATTCACAAATGCCAAACCTGTTCATAGTCTGTCAGAAAAGTACTGCATCAAGATGAAAATTTCAGTGCCCACTGAATGTATTTGAAATATCCCAAACAGCTAGGACCTGAAACTTCAAATCAACACTTGGTGTGAACTTCCTAGACAAAAATGGTCACTGTGAAGTGGTAGCATCAGTGCATGCTGCCAATTTGAAGTCATAATATAAAGCACTTACTTAGTATTACTTAATACTTATCCAATGCTGTGGTGGTGATGGCTTGGCAAAAGATTAGTGACTTGCTTTTAAAACAGACCATGCTAATCACTCAAAAGTAGTAAACAGGTGGTCTGTATTTTACCTCATTAGCTGGATCCTAAAGAAAGACTTCCGACTGACACCCATCATGAACCTCAGAAGGTGGCAAAACTAAGGAGACTGAATTGTCTACTCCTGTCCTACACATGACACTCGACCTCCTGCAAGGGTGAAGTGAGCTCTGCAGCCTATGGTTACTTTGGTCAAGCCACAGCAGCAGGAACAGAGAAGTGAAAGAAAAAGCACAGGGGAAGGTTTGTTTTCTCATTACTCACTCTGATCTTTCTTTGTGGACAAACTGCAACACAAGAAAATATTCACCAAAAGGCTTATGAAGGATGACCAAATGCCTGTGATGAAACATTTCCTACGAAGTAGTTGTTAGAAATAAGGAAGAAAGAGAGGAGAAACCACACACTCAAACATTTAAAATCCATTCTCAGAGTAAGTACAAAAATTGAAGAAGCCAAGGTTTTTATCTTGACACTTATTTGGTTCTTTTCCTGCTATATGGGGGACACACTCTGAAGAAAATGTCTTGAGAAAAGGGATCCTGGATTGCTTGAGTGTGATCATGTACAATAAAGTCATTAAAAATTAAAACTGCTTGCAACCAGGTTTCCCCCACCCTCCTGTTTTCAGTGCCAAATGGGAGGCAAGGATTCAAAGGTATAAAATAAGCTCACAGAGGGAGCAGCCATTCTGAAAACAGCTTTCTCTATTTCTGTTCAGTTCAGTGTCCTCCTCAGCACATCTACCATCTTCCTTTGCATCTTTTTTTTTCCTCTTTTTTTCTTTTTCCCCTAAGTAGCCTGCTAACAGCTTATCTTCAACAGCCTTCTAAAAACAGACCAAAGGGGATGTCACAAACTTGAAGCAGCAGTCATCACTTCATCTTAACTGCCTGTTCAACCTAGACTGTCTCAAAGAAAATATTCATGGTGGCCAGAAGCTTGGGTGTGTTCTAGGAGACATATCAGGTGGCAAAGAAAAATGAAAAGATGTTTTCATAGAATAGGAAGGTGTTTGCAAAATGAGAAGTGGTCCCTACTCAGGGCTTACTCAGCTACTCCACAGCACCTACTTGGAGCTGTGGACAGCAGGTAAATGTCAAACATTAATAGCTGTGAGGTGATTTTTTTTTTCCTTCCTAAATCTATATGGGAGAAGACTGATAGGAAGGACTGACTATATAGAAAAATATAATGGGGATTGGTGAAAGCAGCTTTCATTGTGTCTGAGTTGGTCTCTGTGTCAAACATGAACTACAAAGTTATTTGCATCCTGAACTCCACTGGTAGATATTTCTTCTGATGCACTTCGAGCCTGCAAGGCCCCTTTGAAGTTCCAGCATGGTGCTTCTACACAGCTATATCTGCCCAGGAGACTGCTCATCTACCAACCCTGTCCTGCTACTGTCTGTTAATGAAGACCATAATGCTTGCTATCTTTAAGTTGCTCTAATTTGAAACAAAATTATTTATGCCAAAGCAAGACCAAGACTAGAGATCAGAATTTTTATTTAAAAAAAAATCAAACAAAACAAACCACACAACTTCCCCCTCAAAAAACCAAACCAAAACACATACACACCCCCAAACCAAGAAAACAAGAAAAAATGCTGCTACATATGTGATGTGAGCTCACATTGCTCTGATCAGAGTTTTGCAGCCCTTGAGATATTTGCAGATTCATAAAACTCCAGTTCCTGGAACCTGTGATTGTTTAAGAATTGCAGCTAGCACTAAAAAAAAAACCAAAAAAAAACCCAACAAAAACTCCTCAAAAGGACTGGGAAAAGAGCTGTGATGCCCAAATAATAAATACTTTGAATCCAGACAGCAAACAAAAAGAATCTATATTGAGTTTGTTGGAATTTCTGTGATTTCAGTTTTTGAGGCCCATGTCAATGTTTTTTTGTCACTTGAGACTGGTGTCCCGTGCTTATTTAAGTAGTGGTTGTATAACTCCCTTTCTTCTGCTTAAGTTCTCATGCAAAGCTGTTAATCCTGACACAGAGACATTACACAGCTGATTGAGATGTATGACTCCTACCTTGTTTCTAAAAAGGGGGCATTTTAGAAGTACAGCCTGCACTTATTTATAAATTAGAACTAATTACAGGTAGCCTGTCTTTGGCGTAAGTAAAAAGAAAAATACAATTTTCCAATCTTGGCAGACGTTTCTGTGTCTTCCCATTATGATCTCAGTTGGCTTTATCAAGTGATACCACATTATAATTACCTGAGGTATATGCTACAATTCAAAGGAGGATGCCCAAGAGCAGGAGCTGAATCTGAAGAAGCCTCAAGCAAAGAAGCTAATAAAATATACCATTTCATAATTAGGCAATTATTTGTGAAAGAGCTGAGGGAGCTGTACTGAAGGCATTTCTTAATGGACTCTTGAGCAAGGTATATGGAAGGCATCCTAGGAAAAATGAAAGCATTTTGCTCCCCGAGACAAAGAATTTTCACTGTATTTAAAGTGTTTCTTACAAGTTCACCTTCGTAGAATCATAGAATCATAGAATGGTAAGGTTGGAAGGGACCTCAAGGATCATCTAGTTCCTACCCCTTGCCATAGGCAGGGACACCTCCCACTAGCACAGGTCACTCAAGGCCTCATCCAACCTGGCCTTGAACACCTCCAGGGAGGGAGCAGCCACAACCTCCCTGGGCAACCTGTGCCAGTGTCTCACCACCCTCACTGCAAACAACTTCCTCCTAACATCCAGTCTAAATCTCCCCTCTGCCAGTTCAAACCCATTGCCCCTTGTCCTGTCATTGCAAGACCTTGTCAACAGTCCCTCCCCAGCCTTCCTGTAGGCCCCCTTCAGATACTGGAAGGCTACTCCAAGGTCTCCTGGAAGGCTTCTCTTCTCTAGGCTGCAGAGCCCCAGCTCTCTCAGCCTGTCCTCATAGCAGAGCTGCTGCAGCCCTCTGATCATCTTCGTGGCCTCCTCTGGACCTGTTCCAACACTTCCATGTCCTTCCTGTGCTGGGGGCTCCAGAACTGCACACAGTACTTCTCATAAACAACACCAAGCATTTCTGGATCAGCCATGAGAAAAGCTTTCCTAATATATTCTGAAATTCTTAACAGAAAAAGGGCTTAAAGTTCCTTCTTTGGAAACAGACAAAGTCTCCATGTTAGAATAAATATCCATATTAAATATTTTCATTACTTCCTGGCTCAAGAGTAGTCAGTCTCCCTGGCAAAACAGGCATTTCTTAGGCTAGTATAAAACTCCAAAATATTCAAACTTTACTTATGCCACAGCTCACTTCTGGGCTCTGTAGGAAAAACTTCTAAGCTTCAGAATGTCAACTGTTTCCCATAAGATTAATAATGTCCTAAAGGAAAACCAAATTGGCGAATCTCTTGAAGAACACTTAATGAACTAGAAAAAACTTGTTTCTCTCATAAAATACCTGTGTGAGTTTCATGTCCACCTGAGCAATTTTTGGCACCTGAAACATAGAATCATAGAATCATACAGCCATAGAACCATAGAACCATAGAATCATAGAATCGAGCAGGTTGGAAGAGACCTCCAAGCTCATCCAGTCCAATCTATCACCCAGTCCTAGCCAATCAACCAGACCAGGGCACTAAGTGCCCCATCCAGGCTTTTCTCGAACACCTCCAGGGACTGTGACTCCACCACCTTCATGGGCAGCCCATTCCAATGCCAATCACTCTCTTTGGCAACAACTTCCTCCTAACATCCAGTCTAGACCACCCCTGGCACAATTTGAGATTGTGTCCCCTTGTTCTGTTCTGGTTGCCTGGGAGAAGAGATCAACCCCACCTGGCTACAACCTCCTTTCAGGTAGTTGTAGACAGCAATGAGGTCACTCCTGACCTCTTCTTCAGACTGCACACCCCCAGCTCCCTCAGCCTCTCTTCACAGAGCTGTGCTCTGGGCCCCTCACCAGCTTTGTGACCCTTCTTTGGACACATGCAAACACTGTAGCTGCTGGTATCTGCTGGTATCTGCTGGGAAAGCATCAGTATTGAGAGGAATGCCCATTCATTCCTTGCTTTTCACCACACCTTGACTGCTAACTGATAATGTAAGATATTGCTGAGCTGCCTGTGAAAAAAATAACTTCTTGGGCAAGCTTCGTGTCATCCTGCTGAAGCCCACAAAAAGAGATCTCAAGACATGACTGTGGTTCCTTGGTACTATTGCTAATGTCACTCTAGGGGTTATGGTAAAATTACCTATGATGGCTTTAGAAATGGTAGCAAAAAGGAACCACATATACAAAGTAAGGCTTCATGGGAAATGTGCTCCTATTGGCTACTGTCTGTTAGTGAAGATCATAATGCTTGTTATCTTTGAGTTGCTCTAATTTAAAACAAAATTATTTATGCCAAATAATACTTTTTTTCCTTTTAGTCCAAAGGTAAACCAAATGGGGTCTGCCAAGTGTGCTGGGCAAGCTCAGCTGTGGCTATTTGCCATATGTAGCACAGCCACTGGGTGTTCTTGTTCCTAGTGAAAGATCTTGGAGAAAAGCTGGAGGGCAGGTATGGCTGGAGAAGCCTGCCCTGTTCGTGCAGCAGGTTTTGGCCCAAGACATGCATTTGGCTGCAGAAGTGCTGCACTCTCCTGTGCCCAGCATCCTCCAATTGTGCCGCAGCCAGACCCCTCTGCCTGTACCACAGTCCTGCTGTGACTCCTGTGCATGCATGCCAGCTACGTGTTAGAAATGCTGTGGGGATTTTACCAGGGTCAATTAGCACCTCACACACAGCCCTAAATGCCTTTGAGAAAATGTGAGACAGAAGAGTGAGGCAACACCTCTGCACAGCTCAGCTTAGGACTCTGCCCCTCCATGGAAAGAGGAAGATTACTCAGGTACCCTGAACCGTCCTCTGGAAACCCTTCCTTCACTCTTCTGACAAGATAGGAAGCCTAAGTACCTAAAGATAGATGGCATAAATAGCTCCCCCTGCATCTCCTTTCAATGCCTCCAAGTCAAAATGCTGCCTGAGATTCAACCTGAACTGAAATAAAGCCTTACTGTTTGATGCTGTAAAACAAACATGGCAGCTCTTTGACAGGACTAGCAATAGGTCAGGCTTATTTGCAGAAAGGGAATGCTGACATTACCTTGTATCTGTAATATACTTTATAAACAGCTGCTTTTCCAAACTGATTGCATTTGAAATGCTGTAAGTTCACTTGACCTCCGCTCTCTTTGGGGTTAAGTACATCCTTGGGCTAGAGTTTAACACAGCACTTTGGGAATGTAAAGACTTAGGGTGCCTTTGGCCTTTCTACCAGCTCCATAATCTACTTACAAGTTCGTCCTGAACTTTGACCCTTTGGAAAAACGTTGGCTCCACTTAAGCCGGGACACTCTGGCTCTGCCTTGTGAGAGCCAGAGCAATGAGGAAACACACAAACTTTTAAAAGCTGAGGAGACAAAGAAGGGGAACAAGGTTTTGCTTGACCACAGAAGCTTTGATTCCTCCAACTACATAGCAATTAATATCTGTGAGCCACTAAACCCATGAATCATCAGAGTAAATCAGTGGTTCGAGTCCAGCAGGGCACAGACATTCAAGCTGTGCTCCTTGCTCTGATGGGAAGTGAAGGCTTGTCTCTAGACACTGCATGCTCACAATGCAGGTTAAGATAAGCCTGTATTTACTGGCAGACATCACTGTACATATGCCTCATCCCTTGCCTTTCACACTGGCATTTGTCCTCTTACTCTACCTGTCTTTCTCTGGAACTGCACAGGAAACGCATCCCAGGCTTCCTAGCACTGCAGGAATAGGCATTTATGTGGGATGTGGGAAACTTACATTTCTTTGTGGTGTTGGTCATCTGTCCTCTCACACTTCTGCCCATCTGGACCAACAGTTTATGGCATTGGAGGGGGGAGGGTTGTGAGCAACTCCGTTTTGGAGAGGAATGGCTTGCACTGATGGGCTGGTCCTTCTCAATGCTCTCTTAGGACTTGGAGAATGATAAGCAATGCTGAGAGATCAGACTCATCATTTATTTTCCACATTCTTTTTTGTTGCTAGTGATTCCCATCACATTTTCTCAAACAACTTATATGACTTTATTTCAACTTGTTCCTAGCAATAGACATCCTGAAGCTCTGAGGTTGCCCAGACTGTATTTCTAATTCACAGAAATTTTTGTATCCAAATACCACCAGAATGACAAAACCCAGAGAACATTCCTGAGACAGTTTTTGTACTGAGACTGTAGGCTGTGCTCAAGAACATATTTAATCTGCTTAGCTTTTGTGTAGCAGGGAAGTTAAGCATGCTGCCTGCTGCATCATCAATCTGAATTGCCTTCTGCATTGAGTGTGCCATCTTTGCTGCTGGTGATGTGACAAATGACAGAAAAGTATTAAAATCTTTTTATAGTCACTATTACTTATTTTTATTCCTCTGTGGCTTGGAATCATTTCATGGACACATACTCCATAGATGTGTCCAGGTAGAGAGCAAAAGGACTTTACCCAGAAGACTCCAGCAGCTGAGTTGTCCCATTCCATTACCAAAATCCCTTTTGACCTCTGAGCTGAAGAATTTGATACAGATTCTTTTGGGAGATTAAAATTTGAAAACCCACAACTCTGTTGTTACAGCTGGAGCTAGCTACAGCTATACTTCAGATCACTTTTGTTTTCCAAAGCATTTGATTTCTTTCCTCCACTTTCTTTATACCACAGCCAGAGCAGAGCTCAAAGAGAGCAAACACTGCCTATACAGAACATGCTGGGTAAAGCAATTAACAAAGTACCCAGAGGATCTCCCTGCAGAAAGTCCATGGCAATATGTTAATCAGTCACAAGTGCACTTGTTGATATTTTTCTCTGCATTGGGTTTGTCTGGTGAGGTTTTACTGATGGACACTTTACAGCAGTGACTTCTGTGAGAAGCTGCTAGAGGCTTCTTCCACCATCAACAGACCCAAGGGCAGGTGGCTCCAGGTTTGGCCTCCTGATGCCCAGGGAACTTGTCAATGACAGAGGTAGTGACTCTGAGATCACATATTTAAGAGTGGGGTAAAAAATCAGTTCAATGACAGCTGGAGAGAGGAGTGAGGATTTGTGAGAGAAACAACTCTACAGACACCCAGAGCAGTGAAGAAGGAAGGAGAAGAGGTGCTCCAGGCACCATAGCAGAGATTCCCCTGCAGCCTGTGGTAAAGACTATGATGAGGCAGACTTGTCCCTCTGCCACCCATAGAAGTTAGTGATGGAGTAGATCTCCCCTTGCAACCCCTGGAGAACACCACACTGGAGCAGGTGGATGCCCAAAGGTGTGATGAACTGACTGCAAACCCTATCTTCCAGCACTCTGCACTACCTTTGGGGAGGGGGGTAGAGAAATTGTCCAGGAAGTCCAGGAAGAAAGAGAACAGGAAAGGGCTTCAATATTTAGGGCTTTTTTCCCCTCATTATCATACTCCGATTTGATTTGTAATGAATGAAATTAATTTTCCCCAAGTCAGGTCTGTTTTGCCTGTGATGGTAATTGGTGTGTGATCTCCCTGACCTTATCTCAATTTATGAGCCCTTTGTTACATTTTTTCTCCCCTGTTCAGCTGAGGAGTGGAGTGATAGAGTGGCTCTGATGGGCACTTGGCACACAGCCAAGGTCAACCCACCACATTCTCACTTATTCTGAAATTAACTAAAATGATTATTTACTCAGCCTCCAGATTATAACTCCCTCCTGTGCTGCATGTTCTGTCCTGTACAGAAACATACATGTGATGGTTGTCCTGGAAAATTCACAGCCTGAGAACAGCTCTCTGGCCTATGGTTCTGTCCCAATGATCTCAATAGGTCAGTCCTTGGCACAGACACCCACCTGAAAGTTACAAATATTTGAGGTGGTCTGCATCAAAATCCAAACCTTCCATAAAGCCTCCTCTAAGTTGATGGACACACTTCATGGATACTGTGAACAGGGGCAATGTTAATGACAGCTTCCAGAATGTCCAAAGTGTCCCAGAGACAGCTGTCATCATCTTCCAGGATTATAAGAAGGTCTGAATTCTGCATTCTATGGTTTAAGTATAAACTTGTCCAGAAGACACAAAATTAGAATTTAAAACCAAGACAAAATCACTTCCAGATGGTAAAAAATCAGTATTCCACCTATAAATTAGTTGCCAGTTCCATCAGATGTTTTGCATCCATCTCTGCTAAGTGTATCTGACAATACAGTATATAAAATAGAATTAATGTATTCCATAACTGCCTGTACCTCCCTCTTTTACGGGAGATAGCCTCCAGGAGTTTGGGTGGATCCAGGAAAAAAAAAAAAGAAAGAAAAAATAATTTATTACTCCATATCAAAAGGGGGTAGGGCAATCTTTTTCCCAGGATGGTAGACATATATATAATGTATAATAATTATTGTTTATTCTTCTAAGATGGTAGCACAATGCTGTCTCATCAGTATCACAAAAGACAGCAGCAGTCACATTGCAAGCCTCCTCCATTTTTCATCTATCTTATTTGGTGACTGGCAAAGGCAATTTCTAGGCAAAGCCGTGGAGGTTCTGGCCAAACTCATCAGAGACAACTTTCCACCAGGACCCAAAGGCTAAGTGTTTCCACTGATTTCCACAAGAAGCAGCTCTCTCTGAGGTCCAGACCATTCACTTCGCAAAAGAAGTGGTGGAAACATTTCTAGCTGCTAAGAATCTTTGCCAGAAGCCTGTGATGGACAGGTCCCAACAGTGTCTATGGTTTAACTTGGCTTTGCTTGGCTAGCACTGCTGCATTTTCATTTGTCTTCATTTGGTTTTGGCTAGAGTGCAGAATTATAGATCTTTTCCAAAGCTCTTGCATCGTACAAAGTACCCAGACATTTTCCTCAAATAGACTCTTGTACAAGTAGTAATGTCAGTATGATTTTAGAAATTGCCCATTACTGTCTTTCCAAGTAAAATTCTCACTTTCTCTTCAATTACACTCACAATCCATCTTATTTGCTTCTTGCAAATATTTCTGTGAGCTTCTATTGAGTGAAACACAAAAGGAGACTTAACCTGAGAACTTTCTTACAGCTACTTGAGTAGAGTTTATAGCCCCCTGAATTTTAAGGTTGAGATTTGTTGTTACATTTTTAATGGTGCTTCATTATGAATAACTTTATGTTTGACAATGAACAGCTAAGTATCAAGTCATTTCAGGGCTTACTAGAAGCAAACCAATGGAGATCTACTCCTGTTTACAGGATCTAAGCAATTGCAAGAATTGAACCATTTGCAAAAAAATCAAGTTCTAGAAAACATTGGCTCATGGACACTGTAAAAGGACTAACAAGGAGATGCTGTGATATCACAGAATCACAGAAATGTCCAGCTTGGGAAAGATCACCAAGTCCAACCTATAATCCTACTCTACAAGATTCACCTTATACCATAGGCCCTAAGCACCACATCCAAGTGACTCTTAAACACATCCAGGGTTGGTGACTCAACCACCTCCCTGAGCAGCTCATTCCAGTGCCTGACCACTCTCTCCATGAAAAACTTTTTCCTAGTGTCCAAACTTTTCCCTAATGTCCAAAATATGAACTGTTACATGAGGAATAGCTGCCATGTTTACCTGCTTCTCTAAAGACAGTGAAGAAGACTAACTCCAAGGATACAGAAAATCTCCATTCCTAGTCCTGAGTGTATTTTAAAGAGAGGGGAACTAATTTTACCCAGTCAGATACATCATTAGCGGTTCCATGAGCACTTTGCAGTATGTCACTTAGGTTTTCCCTTCAGTTAGGAGGAAACATGGACTACCACTAGCACAATCTTTTCTTGCCAGAACCTGTATCAGCACACAGGGACCACATCACATCTAGCTGAAGCATATAAGATCAAGCACTGCATTCCCAAAGCTAAGGGATTTGTGGTGTCTGCTTCATCTGAATATCCAAATCAGTTAAATGTCTTGGAAGATCTCAAATGTGTATGCTCAATTAATCTGCTCAGATTGTCAGACTGCCCTATGGCATAACCTGCTTGGCATCAAATTTGTTGAAGTGACAAGGCCCTTGGTACAGGCTTTGTTTCCAAGAGTCAGGAAGCAGGATATGTTAGGAACAACAAAAGGTGAAATATCAAAGGTTCTTTAGAGTTAGCAGCTTTAAAGCTTTCTCATAAAGCTGTCCTGTGACCCTCCAGACAAAATGGTGATGTTTCAATCATGTCATTACCTGAGGCAGATTACAATTTTTTTCTTAATTATTCTTCCCTTCTGCTTTCAAAAGGCTTGTTTTTAAGTGGGAGGAGAGGAGGCTGAGTAGTGGAAAGGGTGTGTGCAGCTGTACCATGAAAAGTACATTTCAATACACATACAAACACCTAAAAGCTTTATATATGTTGCAACATCCCAGACATTGGTGCTCCTCAGGAGAGCATAAAAGAAGAGCAACCCTAAATCAGATAAATACAGCAGTAAATCAGGTTCAGAATAAAGAAGAGGGGAATATAGACTCCGGTTTATTCAAGTGCTGGGAGTCAAAAAAACAGCAAGTGGGGTGGAATTTGTTTTCCTGTTCTGTGTGGGTATGAAGCTATGTAAGTTCTGCTCCCTTGAGGGGCCTGGTGGCATTCACTTTGGGTGGGAAGAGGAGACAAATCCAAATCCTTCTGTCTAAATCTCAGTTTCTCCTATTTGTGGGCAAGCTTCTTCCTAAGAATTACTCCTGGTGAGACAGGCTGTCCCTTTCCAGACAGTTTGGGTTCAGGTAACTGGCATTTTCTCATGAAAAGCACCCTCTAAAATTCCCAAGTTAATACACATCCAGCTTCAGCCAGGAAACAAGTCTTTTTCTTGCATCTCTGGCACTGTGATCTCCAAGGAGTTAATTTAATTGTCCTTGGTTTTCCCCAGAGAAAAAAAAACAAACCAAAAAAAAAACCCAAGTAATAACAACAATAACATTCACTTAATTCTTTGAGGTCCTGAAAAAAATATACTCTGCAAATTAACATAATTTTCCTGACATTTCATGCTCTTAAGGTTGGGTTTTCCTTAGAGAAAGGTTAACTGGGGCTGAAAACTTAAGCTCTGACCCAATATTTTGCCCCAAACTCAGCAGAACGTTGTCCAGCCCACATCATTATTTACTGCTTAATGAAACCTCACGCACATCCCAGAGCAGCCCTGGTGTCTGACAGGTGTTCAGCACAGGGCTGCCTGCAGAGCCACGAGCACATGGCTCTCTTCAGAGTTCCTTTCTGTTCTTATTGTTTCCCAAATGATGTGTTTACAATGCCTTTCAGTGGGAGGACACTGGAGGCTTTGTTGCATTAGGTGCTCACTCTTAGAAAAAGCAGGGTGCCCTTTTTGTTAACATGCTAACACTGTATTTAAATTATCGCCAACATGAAGGATGCTGCTGCTATGCATCACTCCACAGTTAAAAATGCCATCTGTGCCTGGGCTATTCTCACCACAATGACAGGAGGAGGTATTATATACCTAGGGTATGCAGCTACAAGCTTTAATAGCCCACAGCTGTTCTCTAAGGTGGAGAAATTACTTTATTCCCAGTTTATTGAAATATAACAGAGGCCTAATCCTCAAAGGTATTAGCTGTTAAATCATGGTGAACTCAGTTAGAGTCAAGCACTTATATACTGGGTAAGCCAAACATCACACAGGCAGTCAGAGGAGGAGAAGATAACCAACTTGTGGCTAATACTGCAAAAAAGTACTGCACCATCTTTTCCTCTCTTGAGCATGTCTCCTGCTTAGACAGCACTTGGCCATGGACTTAGGGCTAGCTAACTCTTGAGACAGCATTCAAGAAGAAAATGCATTTACATTTCTTCACAGAATGGAGAAGAGCTAGAAGGAATTTCTGCATTCCAACAGACAGCAAGCTCTCACAGCTCTGAGAGCTGTAGAAAAGCTGAAAGATGAATCATAGAATCATAGAATCATATAATGGTAAGGTTGGAAGGGACCTCAAAGATCATCCAGTTCCAACCCCTGCCATAGGCAGGGACACTTCCCACTAGCACAGGTCACTCAAGGCCTCATCCAACCTGGCCTTCAACACCTCCAGGGAGGGAGCAGCCACAACCTCCCTGGGCAACCTGTGCCAGTGTCTCACCATCCTCACTGGAAAGAACTTCCTCCTAACATCCAGTTTCAATCTCCCCTCTGCCAGTTTAAACTCATTGCCCCTTGTCGTATCATTGCAAGACCTTGTCAATAGTCCCTCCCCAGCCTTCCTGTAGGCCTCTTCAGATACATCGAGAAAAAAAAGGAAACCATGGCAAAGAGCTGAAGGGGCTGATTTTTGAGCCATGTGGGCAGTCAGTTCAGTTCAGGAGGGCAAGGAGTGAAGGTAAAAGTTAGTCAAAGCAGTCATCATGGTGCAATCCTGTGGGCAAGACCATGTCCTGTGCCCAGAGATGGACCCGTATCAGACTGATGATCAGAGCAGGGACAGGCGTGGTCTTGTTTACCCGTTATCTCCAAAATAGCATCATCAGATTAACAGAGAGAAAGGAAATTATTTGGGGGAACAAGAAGAAATCTGTCTTTGGCTGTTGGGCCACTTCAGTGGTTTACCACTGTGTGATCTCCCAGAGGAATGCTGTTTGTTTCTAACTCTGAAAATGCCCTTAGCATTCAGGGGACCTTACACAGTAGATTAGGAGAAACTGGTTTGATGTAAAGTGGCTTGTCCATCTTTCTCTCCTGACAGTCTGCATTATGCCCTTCTCAGTCCAGAAAGAGGAAGAGACAGGATCACAGAAAACCTCTTCTCAGGATGGTTATATTTGAACTTCAATGGGATTTTTCTTATTTTCCTTTTGTCTTTTCCCCCTTTTCTTTCCCTTTCTTTTTTTCTGCTCTTGGCATGTGACTTTTTCATGTCGAACTAAGGGGGTCTAATGAATGGAAAACTGAAATTGGAGGATTTTCATTATTTAAGGAAATTAACCTCATTTAAAGGAAATGAGTGTTCAGAGACAGAAAGGAAAGTCATAATTTAAATTATATCAGAAGCTGGTTTTCCTTATGTAACATATTATTAAACAGTGGGGAAAAGCTTTCACTAGGCAGCCTCAGGGAGCACTCAGCAACTATAAAGAGGGTTCACATGCATGGCTCTAATATGTTAATAAATTATGCTAATTACAAGCAAGGGATTAGAGAAGGGGAAATCAAATAATGGTGCAGTAACTGGGCCTCTTTCAACTTAATTTGCAACATTGCCTGTCTAGGCTCCTTGTTGATGTACCAAGCCTGTTTTCTTCTCCCAGAGACTATGAACTTCTCTTTTGTCCACGGGAAGACAGTAGTGTCACCATCAAGAGGTAGTGGATGAAAAAAATGAAGTGTGAGGGGAGCAAAAACGAGAATGGACCCTTTCCTTGATGAGTTTCTGGTGACTTAAGGCTTAGAAGAGACAGCAGAAATCCCTCTGATTTTGCACTGTGCCAGCCTGAAAACCTGGTTGAAAAATGTTGTCGAATGTTATTTAGTGGATCACGTTCCATTTCTCTTCCTTTCAGACCCTCTGTAAGGCAGGAACTTAGCTGATCTGAGCATGTGCCCTCAGCTGCTAGCTCTTACTGTCCTGATAACCTTTCATCCCTTTGGCTCATAGAATGTGATTCCCACATTTCAGTTATTTTTACCTGAACAGTGCTTTTCTTCACGATGCAACATCTCTTCTATTTGGAAATGGAGCCATTCCTTGCCCTTTATCTCACTGGGAGAAACATTTTGATTGACTTCTTCGTGGCTTTTGGATCATTGATCTCAATTTGTTTGATAGATGCCTTCTCTGCTGTTGGAGCTTTTTTCCTTCTTTTATCCTTCATAGGAACATCTTAACTGGTTTGTCAACTCTCTTTACCTTTTCCTTTGTGATTTGTTGGAATTTGTGACAGGAAGAATTAGAATAAATAAAAGAAAAGAAAATGTGTTTGTTTTTGTACCTCTGCAGTTGATCTGGATTATGGAATCCTATTGTCTGTCACATTCTGGCTAGAGCTGTATGTCCTTCAGGGAAAAGGTAGAGGTCAGAAGGAGAAAAAGCTGAGTCTGAATAAAGAAGGATGATGTTGATACAGAGATGAGGAAAGTTTGCTCTCTGCTGCATTAAAAGTGCTATCCAACCGTTTTGCTACCTTACTGGGAAGAGCTAATGGAAATAGATCCAAAGGAACATCCACAAGCTCTAATTTTCTCATTAAAAAATAGAGAGTTGAAACAAAATAGACCTAACCCAGCGGTGTTTAACGTTATTAATGAGACACTGCCTTTTTGCCTGAGGAAAGGGACAAGTATTCATTTTCATAAATTCCTTTTTAATAGTTTTTTTCCTACTTTTCCCTCTCCTTTTTTCGTTTGCTTTTTCTTTCCTCCTCTCTCTCTCTCTTTTTTTCCCCCCTCCATCAGCAAGGGGGGTGGTGAAAGAAAACAGAGACAAGCCAGATGCCTTTCAGTGCTTTGATCAGTTCCTCTGCAGACAGCCAGGCTGCCTCCTAGCACCTCTTTAACTACAGCTTGCCAGTAAGAAAATGAGCTGTTTTAACTCTGCAATTACAGTGCCTGCTGAATGCCTGTCATCACAGCAATAGGAACCTGATCTGAACTGTATATCCACTGGAGAGAGAATTACAGCAACCAGGGCAGAAAGTTAAATACCCCCTGTGGCGGTGAGACTCATATAAACGAAAAAGCCCACATCCCAGGCCTCCTCTGTTGGTGTAAATATATAAAACACTGACAATACGACACAGAGCTGCTCAAGAGTCAGGGAAGAGGGAGCTGTAGGGTGATGCCATCCCGTTGTTTTCAGACGTTCTTGGGAATGATAACCGTGAATGCCTAAGAAAAGAGAGAGTTGAAGAGGGGGGAGAGAAGGCAAGGCATAGATGGCGTAGGAAAAAAATCTATATTATAAGCAAAGACATATGTGCAGTGGGTACTGCTCTGTTCATGCCACAAATATACATGCATATATGGAACCAAGTCAGAAGGTAATTTGCCTTTCAACGCCATCTCTTGCTTGTAGCTCTGCAATCAACATACAAATATGGATGGGCTGGAGAAGCTTGGCAAATAGACTCCGTCCCTCTTCGCAGGGCAGAGGTGTGAAAGCTTGGTGACTTCACAAATTTGTGGCCACTCGGGGAATACAACTGTGATTTCCTTCTCCCTGGAGGTTAAGCTTTAATCACTAGATTGGCCTTCCCTTAGGCAGACAGCAACTCGTTTGAACCCCTGAGAATATTGTATAAACCTATTGTGTGCATTCATTTTTAAACCACCCTCTGTTAAATTATACAAATTTTTAAAAAGAGAATACCAAACAACACACAACTTATTTGCATTCATGGGTATTTTATGTACTGGCATTTCTTTGGGAAATATGCAAACCAATTGCAATTTGGGCATGATCCAGTGCATACTCAATCACACAGCCCTGGACTCTTGGTTTATTACAGCAAGTTTTAATGGTGTCCTTGATTTGCAGCTTGTTTCATTTACCTTGAAAATAAATGGGTAGCAGGCACTTCTTTAAGGCCTCTTCCATCACAAGTGATCTACCTATCAAATGGATATGAGATTGGAATGCTACATCTTTAGTTTACTTGAATAGATGGGAAGAGATGGTTTGTAAGTAAGCAACTTAAGCCAGAAAGTTATTAATCAGTTAATAGTTGTTTTATAGAGGTATTTTCCCATGGATTGTGGCCCGTTAGAGGAATAAAATCAGATAACCACCTCCCTAGTGCATAGGATAAAAGTCCAAGAATTTTGTCTCACAGAGTTTCTATTTCTTTTAACATATACTTTTATTGGAGTAGTTTTAGTACCTATATGCTTAGCTTTGTATTTTGAAGTGTGTGTTTTCCTACCCTCAGTTATCTCAGGGTTGAGTTACAAGTACTAATTGCACCCTGATATGTTTACAAACATTAAATGTTCAGGCCAGTGTTTTCACACTGAAATGGCAACAAGGGAGTGCTTTGCTTAGCTACTGACCACTGCAAGGGATGGCTCTGAGCCATCCTTCAAGGGACCCTGAGATCCAATGAACTACATGATTTTGATGAGAGCTGCTTTGGAAATTCAGTGGTTTATTTGCACTGGTTGAAGCAGAAATCCCTTTGTTAAACACTACAGGCCAGGGTAGCTGGAGGGGTGATCAGTGCCAGCCAGTGGGCTCACAGCAGAATAACCACCTATAGCACATGCCAGGCAGCTCCTTGTCCTGTTCCCCAGGACAATGTGAAGAGTTTTCAGATGCTTCGTAGGACAGCCCTCAGGCACTGCTGTTCCAACATGTAGCAAGAAAAAAACTTCCTAAGAAACCTGGGTTTTTGATTGATTCCCCATGCCACCTTTCCCAGCATGGCTGATGGTGCTCCTTGTAAAACCTGCATCCTCAGTCCCAGTCCCCAAGGGGTGGCACTGACTGGCACCAAAGGTACAATTTGGGCTATCGCTTTAGCTGCTTAAACTCCTTCTGGATTTGCACTGTGCTGATTCTGCCAAGCTTAGGGTCAGCTCAAAGCCAGTTTTTACATACTTTAACTTTCAACTTAAACTGCTCTTTAACTTGAACTCAACACGGAGGGCTGGAGGTTGGATACATCTAGCATATGTCAGCATCTTCTGATCTAGAGGGCAGGGCAGCTTTTCAGAGCTGTTCCCAAGTGCCACGAGTTCTTTCCTCGTTTACCTGGAGATACCGTGGCTTTGAGGTGTGCTAACGATGGTAGGCTGGGGGGGAAGGTCCAGGGAAGGCAGCGCCTCTTTGCTATAGACTCAAGCTCCCTCTGCTGAAGAAAATGAGTAAAACAGAAGTTAATCGCAGTGGGACTCGCTTCGGTGTCGGATTAAGCGACAGTACAAAGCCCTTAATGATCTGCATAGCACATGAGGAAGAAGAGATATCCCCTTGTGAAAATACAGTTCAGTTAAATAGATCCACGCCTTTGCTATCTGGCCGCTGTAGGGTGTAGGGTTCGGGGCTATTAATGCAGAATACCACAAGTCCTCTTCTTTATGACTCTAATGACAAGGAACTGCTCTCACCATCTGAAAAATTACCTATTCAAAAGGACAAGTGGCAAGTCATACATGAATTTCTATCATATGTTATAATATACACTCCCAATATATACAAGACAAGGCTGTCCTCTGCTCTCTTTCAAGAAACCACATGTATTTACAGATGTAAGTGAAGGCAAAATTTAACCAATAACAACTCATCCTTATATTAGACCATTAAAATACTGTGGCCGAAGCTGTTTCCCTGAGGAGTTAATGTATCCTGATGCTCTCGGCCTCCATATTTCAACTGCTGAGAGGTGTAGAAATATGCTGCAGCTTGCAGAGATTACTACTCTTTTGACAGCTGTGGGTTACTGCAGGCAGAATTAATTTGTTCTAGCGTTAAGTCTCTGATACTGAGACATTGAAAGCTGAGCTAGTTCCACTGTTCTCCCTTCGCAGAGGCATACCTCCACATAAGAAACTATTTCATATCCCAGTTCTCTTGCTCTTTGCAACTGCCTTTTATTTGTCATTAAAAGAGCATACAGAAGCAGACACAATTGACTGGGCAGTTTAAATATTAGCCTGCTTGGGAATTATAAATGGGTCATAGCAACTGCTTATGTTATATGATGTTCTTACCTGAAAGCTATTGTCTACCCATGAAAGGAAAACCAAAGATGCATATAAAGGCACTGGAGATATTCCTGACTCTGCTGTAATTTTCATCACCCTTTGTCTAATTATTTATGATGTTTGACTTCTGGGTTTGAGTTCTTCAGAGGAATTAGATCTCCAAGAAGATCTAACCTGAAAACAGATGTTTGTATTTCTTTTTTCATTACACGCTGGTCTTTGATGAATAATGAATTATAGAATAGGAAATGTCATTTCTTTTATCATGCTTCAGGTAGAGCCAGGATGGTTTGGATGATGGAAGTAAGTCTCTAAAAAAAAAAATCTAACAATGCTTTCTGTGATTGCAATCAAGTTACAGTAATTTGATTTTTTTTTTAAATTGTTGGTTGCTTTTGCTATGTAATTAGTACTTTATTCTTAAAAATATTTCAGGCAGTTATGTACAGGATGAGGATATGATTTCCTCTGCCTGTGTGCTGTATGAGAATCCAGGGGTGTATAAGCTGTCAAAAGATCATGGCTGCACTTCATTTTCAGTGTGAATGGAGAGAGCAAGTTCAGCAGAGGAGAATGTACTCTGTGCACTGGCAGAAAGTACTCTGTGCATTGGCTTCAAATCCACTATGTTTGTACCCTCTTGCTTTCAGCATCAAGATACATTCTGCAGCACAATTTTTACCCTGGAAGATAAAGAAATGTTCCAAATTAATTTTGGGTGTAAGATGCAGTAAATTATTTCCACGTACTTGGAAAGGGCTGACATTTTGTCTCGGTTAATTTACCCAAACTCAGTGGCTGCTGTTCCATTACAGATAACTTTCTCTGAACCTAGTCTTTATGTATGACAGACTAATTCTTTTCTAGCAGGGATGCCTGTGGGGAAACCTAATCCACATGCTCAAGAAAGAGAAGCCTTAAAAGCACCTACCTATCCTCCATGCTGTTGGCCTAGTTCTTAACTCCACGAGTCTTTCTTACTCCTTTCTTCGGAGCATCAAAAGCTTGGGAATGTAATTAAACACTTTGCTTCAGTTACCTTCATTCAGTAGCAGATCACAAACAATACAAAGGGATTAAGCAATCATATAGCAACAATAAATACACCCTTGTTCAGCAAGGAGTTTACCAGATGGGGTAACTTTGCTCACAGTGTTTAACAAATTATTCTGATTGACTAGAAAAACCACAAGTGTTCTTTTTGCATAGAGGCCACGCAAAACTGAATCAGATTAAAAGGATTAGATGGATTTTTTTTTTCACATTTGTTTCTTTGTATTTAACATCTCCATGCCATTTCTATGTGGCATAACCATAGATAGTTCAGTGACAGGAATGTGACTGTTACACAGCACAGGAGAGATATTTCTTTTGGATTTAGGGTAACTTAACTGTACTCAAGACAACCAAAATTGTGAACATCCAAATAAACAAAGATTATTTACTTCAGAAGATATTAGATCACAGTAATTTGAACATAAGAATCTCTACAGAAAGCAAGGGTGTGAGTGAAGCATTTATTGGTCTGTCTGACTGAAACCTGATGCTGCAACCCAACAAATTCAGCTGAGAAGCAGGCTGCAAAACCTTCAGTGATACCCTTATCTAGAGATATGAAGGCCTAAAGCCAGGAAAGGGTGTATTCCTGACAGGCATGCTCTTTCTAGCCCAGGTAGATACTCTGGGCCAGACAAAAGTTCTTCAGGGTACAACTCTCCAGCATATGTTATGCCAGACCAAGAAATCAGATGAGATAATCAAGAAGGTCCCTTCTGGCCTTAAAATCTATGAATTTACATTTCATTTCATTTAACTGCTTTAATTGCAGGTGTAAGGTTACACAAACATCTCATGAAGTCAGTGATAACTTTGTTTTAACTGCAGCACTGTGTTTGAGAGGCTTCCATGCTGAGCTGCACCACCGATACAGATGACATGCAGGGCTCACTTCAGCTGGAAAGTCAAATATGCTTAGAAATGTGTTTTAGATTTATGGTTTCTAACTGGAAAGATTAAGACAACCTGAACCTGGTATGCACAGATGAGCCTGTCAATAGTGAATTCTTTTTGTACTGGTCAGATCTGGATGCAAAATTCCAGTCCAGAGTATGCATCATGTTGGGTACACATTCTGTGCTTACATCACTCCTTGGCCAGTAATGAGCTGCCAGGGAGGGTGTCCAATGTCCTGGGTGGTACAACTCATTAGAGGCTTTGACATGAGCCTGATGAGGTAGCAGTCATGGTCTGTGATTGACATTTGCAAAGTGAGCTTTGGAGAAAAAAAATAAGAAGCTTGGAAACCCTGGCCTCTATGAGCAGCATGGTTTGAAATCAAATACATTTTTTAGACACCACAGTCTCGTGGTATTTAATATAATAATATTAATCTTGTTCAGTGAGTAGCTTTCATCTTAAACAACTCTCCTCTCCCCGAATGAAGCTCATATTGAATAAATTAAAGATGGTGTGTGGTGTGAGAGTACTTTCTTGGTTCTTATTTAGAAAAGGTGGTTTTGCTCTGGAAGGTACCAGCTATGGTTCTTTAAAAGGATCCCAAATCTCAGATGCCACTATTGCCTTGATGTGTCCCAATGGTCCTTTTCCCTCCTGCTTCACTCCAGTTCCACCACCTCCTACATCTGCTTGTGCAGAGTTTCCTTTTGCTGTGGCCTTCCGAGCCACTCATTTTGCAGCACAGCTTGCTCCGCTGATACACCTTCCTGCTCCCTTGAAAACCACGCTGCTCTTTCAGTTGTCAGCAGGATGAATTCGTCAGCCGGCAGAGCGCAAGGAGCTGGCACACCTCTGCGATCTCCTCATCAAGCTGCTGCCAAACATTCGTCAAAGGACTTAGTCAGAGTTGGGGACAGCACTTTTGGCTGCACCAGAGCATTTCTTCAGACTCAGAAACAAATCTTGATCAAGCTGCCTCCTAACGCTTGCTTGGATAAACGAAGTAATTTCCTTTAATCACGTCCTCAGAAGTGCTTCCATTTTCATAGATCATTCACTTCCCAGCAACTCTGTAATGGGTCAATGTTCTTTTAGAAATAGGTCTTCTTGGTCCATAGTCTTTGTGTAGGTTTCCTCCAAAGGAACCCACATTACAGCGTGGTCAGAAGCCTCTAATGGACAGGACAATCCCTTGAGTTTGGTCACACTTCAACAGAGGTGCAATAATTAGGAAAGGACTTTCATGTCCTGGAGACCAAAGAAACTCACTGGACATTAGAAAAGGAGTCACACATAGGTGCTTCTTATTCTCTGCAAGGTCTGGGTGGATGCAGAAATAGCTAAGGGAGGGGGTAAGGATCGTTGTGGAGAAGCTGCAAGTGGTATGTGTGTTTTTCTTAGGTATCTTGCTTATATTGCTAAACTGAGTCATCACATTGGGATTCCCTTTGCTTGGCCCAGAAAACTGTTGCCCAATGTTCCAGCCAAAGGGATAATGTGAAAAAAGCACTTGACAGTGCTGACTTCCCTCAGCACTGCTTAGTTCCACGTTTTATTTTTCATGGCACTGGGCCTATGTGTGAAATTTGTGGATCAGCAGGTATGTGGATCAGCAGGTAGTGGTTACCTGACCACCTCCAGTCTCTGCGTGAGCTGTCAGTCCTGCTGGCCCCTTAGGAGCTGTGGGCTTGATCTGTCCAGAGAGGGTTGTACTCCCACTGATTGGTCCTATACTCAGGGTCACCTTTGGCTGGAGCTCTGCTGAATCCTGAGCCTTGTCTGCTATTTGTTCAGCTACCAGCATCTGCAGGATTCCTGAGCAACAGTCTGGTTTCTGACCTCCTTATTCCTCTCCCTTTTTGACTCCTGTTCTTGACCTTTGTTTGCCTCCATCAGTGCCTCGTTCCCTCCTCCATGCTGACTTAGCTCTAACCACTGGCCAGCAGTGCCCACTCTCTGTGAATAAGGAAGAAGTAAGATGTAGTGAGATGTCTCCACTTATGAGTGAAGAATATTTCTGACAGTATTCCTTTCAAAGAATATGTGGACATGACTTTTATTGCAGGTAGTACTCACCACAGGGTTTGATACCAAATCCCACTGCTCCAACATCCTTGGGCTTTTCTTTCAGGCCATTCTAAAAGTAAAGGACAGGCAGAAATGTGTGCCTGGATATGCAAATATATCTCTACAGATAAGGATAGGTGTGGATTTATGGGAAAGGAGGTCTAAGAGGCAATGCCTTCCATAAGCTCACTGCAGCTACACTCAGGCCTGGATGTGACCACAGTCCTTCCTAAACCAGCTGTCATTTTGTTGATGTTTCATTACAGTTTTTAATCTGCCTCTTTTCTCTTGTTCCTGCTGAACAGAGAGTTCTCTACCAGCCCCACACCACTTCCTCATGACCCAATAAAACCTGCATGCTCAGAACTCACATTACTGCTGATGACTTGCTACAGTCACTGGGGCACTAATTGCCCCCTCCCAGTGTTTCATGCCATGAAGCTCACAGTATGCATCATTTCATTGGGGATTAGCACATTCAGACAAGCTCCCCTCCCTCTGGGGATGTACCTGTTAAGGGGGCAGCCTTTGCCTGAGAGGAACACCCCGTGGCGAGCCCTTCCCTCCTTGTTTGTGGAAAAATGGGTCAGGGACAGCTGAAATTATATTTAGGACCAAGTTTGGACTCATCTGAAATGCTTTGGCTATAAACTCAACGTTTTTCCTAGCTGAATCTTATTATCCCCTCACTCTCTTTTGGGGCTGTTTTGCCCCACCATGTTTTTATAGCAGACCCTTTTCTAAAGACCATCTCTGCCTGTGTGGCTTCTGTGGGAATATCAACTCCAAAATACCTCCCTTGGCCTTGCTGTCTGTCATGTTTCATAGGCAGTGTACAGCCCTGGCACGTGAAAGAATGAAAATCAACAGTCAACAGTACTCTGGGGTGTACTAGGAATAGTGTGTCCAGTAGGTTGAGGGAGGTTCTCTTTTCCCTCTACTCCGCCCAGGTGAGGCCACACCTGAAGTATTGCATCCAGTTCTGGACTCCCCAGCTCAAGATGGACAGGGAACTACTGGAGACAGTCCAACAGAGGGCCACGAGGATGATCAGGGGACTGGAGCATCTCTCTTAGGAGGAGAAGCTGAGAGATCCAGGGGTCTTTGTCCTGGAAAATATACAGAAATATCTGAAGGGTGGAGGTCATGAGGATGGGGCCAGGCTCTTCCAAATAGTAGATAGTAATAGGACAAGTGGTAATGAGTACAAACTAGAGCGCAGGAGATCTCACTTGAAGTTAAGGAGAAACTTCTTTACTTTGGAGGTGGCAGAGCACAGGAACAGGTTGCCCAGAGGGGCTGTGGACTTTCCTTCTCAGTAGACTTTCANAAAAGAAAGGAATACTCTGGGGAATGAGATAACTTTAGCCTTGCTTGAGAATACAACAGTTCTGATTGCAGAGGTGTTATCTCAAATGTAGTTTCTAAACTGTTCTGAGAGAGCTTCTGCTGGAGGTCAATGCTGGGTGTGATTGACTGCATGATCTTACTGGACTCAACAGGTTTCCTTTCCCTGACCATTAGACTCATGCTGGAAAAAGAAAGCTGATGTAGGAGTTGCTGAATATCTGAAAATGTTGTGGCCAGTCTTGCAGGCATGACCTACGTGAACCTTGTGTTGATCCTTGTCTTACAGATCCATATCTCAGCTGCAAATGATTCCCATACTTCTGTCGCTCTGGGACAATGACCAGAAAAGAGACTGAAATTTGAGCATGTAGGGGCAGCATGTTGATAAAATGCAATTTTCTTTCTTTTCCTTTTTTTTTTTTTTTTTTTTTTCCCTTTTTTTTTGCAGCCTAAAGGGGNATTTTTTTTTTTTTCCTTTTTTTTTTTTTTTTTTTTTTCCCATCTGTCTTGCAGACTACAGGGAGTAATTAGAAGATAATCTCTCTTAATTCTCCAATACATAAAGCAATAAAACAGATGCCAGGACTGAATGATCGCTGGAGCTATGTTACACCACCTAATCTCTCTCCAAAGCTGTGATTTTGCTAGAATGTTGCAAAACCAGAGAGATTACTCTTGGTATGAAATGCAGTAGATTGGGTCAAAGGAGCCATGTCAGCTTCCTGTACATTTGGAAGAAACTGGAAGCCTGGCTTTGAAATAGTAACTTGGGAACAGATCAAGTGTGGTCATGGTAATCTTCAACATAATTAGCACACTTATGACTAGTACATTTATAATTAGCACATTTCTGTGACTTCTACTCAAGCATTTTCACAGAGAAGACTGTGGTTTTTACGCCCATTTTACAGATGAGCCAACAGAAGTTCAAGGAGGGGGAAGTATTTGCCTGAAGCCAACAAAAAGCATCTGGTACTGAGTGTGTTCCATCTCTTCTGGACCACTACTTTTCTGGCATGTGAGGCACCAACCAACTGTGGGTGTAGCTTGTCTGTCTGGATAATTGTTTGATAATAAATAACAGATCAAAGGGAGATACTTTTCTGGATGTTCAGAGGGCATGCTGGGAGGGTGTCAGTGGCAGGACATAAACTTAAAGAGGGTATAACCAGCTGCAGTATTAAAAAAAAACCAAAATTAATCCCTCAGAAGGTAAAAGACTGAGAAAAGTGGACTTGCACAGGCTCTTCACATTTAAATGCAATTTTATCTCATGCAGTAATGTGAAGGTGGTTAGATTGCCCAGCTCTACTAATAGGGCTTGCATGACATCTTACACATATAGAGTATATTCCTTAGGCAGCACTGCATAATAAGTGTCTAATTATTATTATGATTACACCTGGCATTTTTAATAACAGCAGTAATTGGGTGATGTTGATGGTCTCATTTTAGAATTCTGTGCTTGGCCTGAAGCTGCAGTCATTAAGTGCTGGCTGAGTAAAGAATAGCATATTATGAAATGAATTTCATGTCCCAGATATCTGCCAGACTGGAGGGCGAATGCTGACAGTGTCCTTAAAGCTGGGAGGGGTCTAGGTCTTTTTACACATACATAAGACCTCAGTGACGCACAGTGATTTCTCATGGCACTGTG
>VWYK01039837.1:0-11447 GCA_013399775.1 Semnornis frantzii | reverse complement strand
TCTATGATTCTATGATTCCATCAAGGCTTGTATCTTGTCCCTGATAGTTGTCACAACCTGATATCTGGGGAGGAGTAGGAAAAGAGGTATGTGTATGAATCTCCTCTTGAAACTGGAAACTTGAATTCCAGCTGTTCCCAGTACTGCTTTTTTTTGTAAACCTCACTGGATTTTGATTCCATGAACTTTCTTGTCTTCCCTCAAACCACCCTAGCACCTATCTTCTGTACTCCTCTTTCCATCTCAACTCCAGCCTACCTCCTCTGGACGTTTGTGGCGGGACACACTCAAGTCCCTGCCCCACCAGCAGTTTGAATGGGGTGAGAAACTGTTCTGCTCCCCCCTCACCTCTGCTTCCAGGAGTTTGGAATGTGAAAAGAGTAGGTGTCAAGTACCTTACCCCACCCCCACAGGCTGGAACATGGGAGAGCACATTGCCCCAACATATATATTTGGCAATGGGACACATTATCTATGAGCAGACTTGGAGCAGACTTGACACAGTCTTTGAGGAGACTGCTACGGGGGACTTTTAGAGGCCTTTAAGAGGGACTACCAGCCATGGACTGCCAGTGTGGGANACCCTCTGCTGCCCCACGATCTGCACTTCAAGGCACTGCCACAAAGACTGCTGACAAGGAGCCAAGGGACTATCTTCTAATTCCTACTCCACCGCCGCGAGTAGCACAGATGTTCTCTAGGGCTCCAGGCTGCCTTTATTTGTAAGTCTGGCAAAGCTATTTTTTTACAGCAAACCTTTCCAAGCTTTCTGATTTTTCTGAATTACTAAATTCCCTGTAAGCATCCTTGTGAAAGATTTTGCCCGAACGAATTTCTGAACCCAACTAACCAATTTTATATAAAGTTGTGGGCAGGGCTTTCCGGAAATAACTGCAGATTTTGTAATTCTGCCCTCGTGAATTCCCACAACCGAGTCAGTGTTCTGCACAGAATTAGTAACCAGTAGCCTATGAATATAAGCTCTTCAAAAGTGTACCTCACTTAAGTGGTTCTTCTCCTTTAGCTACAATAGGACATAGGTGTTAAGTAAGGGATGTGAAGCTTCTCTTTTTTTGAGGGTTGTCATTACATTGAGACATGACAACTGAGACCAACTCATTCCATGCAAGTTTGGGGTTTTTCTGCCAGCCCCCAACCCTTGCTCTGCACTTGGGTGGGCAGTGACATGGTTGGCAGAAGTTTGAAGGAATGGTTGACTCTGCCAGCTCCCTCCTGGGAAGGTAAACGCTCCTTTTCAGGTCAAATTGATGGGGTTTATTTCCTGGAACTAGAACTACTCAGTCCTGGTGGGTAACAGGCTGACCATGAGCCCACAATGTGGCCTTGCAGCCAAAAAGGGGTCTCCTGGGGTGCATGGAGAATGTGGCCAGCAGGACAAGAGGGGTTCTCTTCTCCATCTGCTCTGCCTTAGGGTGGCCACACCTGTAGTATTGTGTTCCGTTCTGGGCTTCCCAGTTTGAGAGGGGCCTGGAGCAGGCCTGTGAGAAGAAAAGTCTGAGAGCCCTGGGGCTGAGAGCCTGTAGAAGAGCAGCCCCAGGAGTCATCTGAGCAATGCTGGAGTACTGCGTCCAATTCTGGAGCCCCTATTACAAGAGGGATCTGGAGGTGCTGGAAGGTGTCCAGAGAAGGGCCACAAGGATGGTCAGAGGGCCGGAGCTGCTCTGCTGTGAGGAAAGACCGAGGGAGTTGGGGCTGTGCAGTATGGAGAGGAGAAGGCTCTGAGGTGACCTTATTGTAGCCTTTCAGTATCTGAAGTGGGCTACAAGAAATCTGGGGTGGGGCTTTTCAGGCTGTCAGGTAGTGATAGGACCAGGGCGAATGGAACAGAGATAGAAATGGGTAGGTTCAGACTGGGTGTTAGGAAGTTCTTCAGCATGAGGGTGGTGAGAGCCTGGCACAGGTTGCCCAGGGAGGTGGTGGAAGCCTCGTCCAGGCTGGATGAGGCTCTGGCCAGCCTGATCTAGTGTGAGGGGTCCCTGCCCCCAGCAGGGGAGTCAGAACTAAATGGTCCTTGTGGTCCCTTCCAATCCTACCTGATTCTATGACTCTATGAAATGCATAGGAATTAACTTCTTATCAGCCATTCAAAGAACATCCTGAGGCATTACAGAAAAATCCATTGGAATGACACAGCAGCAATAAAATATTCCAGGCTCAGATACAAAGGCAAATTCAAAAACATTGCAGTTGTAACTAAGGTATTGAAAAAAGCATCCTAGCTGAGGAGCTGAACCAGGCTACAGGTGCTTTCTATGCAATTACCGAGGTCCAGTGTTTTTCCAGATTACCCCAGTAGCATGTCTGCAATTGATTTGACCACACACTATGCTCTGTGACATTTACAAGACCACAACAACAGATTTCGTTGTTGAACGTCTTTTAAATACTGATGAACCGCTCTAGAATAATTCATGTGGTGTTAACACTCTTTCCATTTAAAGGGCCTGTCCTTGGTGATTAAGCTATGAATACTCTGAACCCCGAGGATTTTGGAAGCTTGTCACCTCCATGTGAATGTTAAGTCTGTAGGAGCAGGAATATAGAGCTGTCAAAAGGATTAGAGGAACAGTTAGTTAGCAGGAGAGCACAGGGAAGCTGCAAAGGCAGCTGCAAGATGGTTAGGAGAAGAGGCAGAAACCAAAAGTAGGAAGCTGAAAGTCTGAAAATAAAAAGCGTAAGTGCTGGTTTGAGGCTAATTGTAACATTTTAATAGAGAAAATTATATTACAGGCTGTGAAAGGAAAACAATGGTGATGTCTGCTGCACTCGCAGGCTTGCTGAGATGTTTAACAAAGATAAGACACTTGGGCTTGCAGACACTCTCAGGCACAGCGTCTCAGGCTGTCTAGCAGCTTCTGGCTTTTTCTCCTCTCTGCTGAGTAACCTAACTAAACACTTTCCTTCTAATCCCCCTTGCCCATCTTCCAAACTCACCTTGCACGTAAGGCAAACCTTGGGGTAAGGTATAGGAGTGGGGAGAAGGTGGAAGGGTGTTTGGGAGCCCCTCCTGGGGACTCTGATTTCTGGAAGGGGAATTGTGTTTCTGTATTACCTTTAACTTGTGTATCTCTGTAACTATTCCTGTCTGTTGTGTCTATCTCTGCTTGTACTTTGTGCTAAACTGTAAATAGAACTTCAGTCCTTAACTTCCAGCTGGCTGAGTCTGGTCTGGGGGATTTTACAGAATGTGGGGGAGCAGGGAACTCCCAAACCATCACAACATAAAAGTATAAATGAAAGCCCTTAGCACCACTGAAACCACATCACCACAGCCACTAGAGGATAGAAATAGATGACTTCCATTTTACACTCAGCACTCAGTGAATTCCTTGGATTCCCGGTTATGTAAAATGCAAACAAGAAACCTTAGCACAAAGTAGAACCAACGGCAGAGAGAGAGTTGCTGATATTCTCTGCAACACAGAGAAGCTCTAAGCTTCCACTGAGCTTATTTGCATGGTCACTTGAGTAGGAGAGAAAAGCAAGCAGCAAATGTCTGAACGGCAACAAGCCAATCTTGTTTCACACTTCTCCCTGCAGGGTAGGTGTTCCTTCTCCAGGGAACCAGTGGAAGGAGCCTCTTGCCCCTCTCTCTGAGCTTGCAGGAGTCAGGTGGCATCCCTAAGAATGACAGTTGGCATCTTTCATCATTTGGATTCACCAGGAAATGGAGTGGAAGGAAAGTTCAGGAACTCATCAACAGGTTTAGTGGAATTTAATACCAAAACTCCAAATGAGCTCAGATCTATTTTGTATGTAAGAATTGTGAGTGTGGTCCTTTTGTGATAAATGGGAAATACTTTTCCTGATATCTGGCTGAACATTTTGCTGTTCCTGTTTAGTTACTGCCCTTGAGGATAGCTTATAAAGTTTGGACACAGCAAACTTATTTCATCCAGGCAAATGGAGGCTCTCTGGGTCTGGACAAGGACATGGATTCTGAAGTTCTTCACTCTTGTGAAACTTTGTATGAGAATAGATACCCTAAATAGGTAAGCTATCACAGAGTTAAAGTTGGGTGAAGGCCAGAATGCATGTCTGAAGTCCTAGATTTATTATTGGAGGTAAGAGGGAATAAGTGGGAATAAGTAAGTGGGAATCATAGAATCACCCAGGTTAGAAGAGATCTCCAAGCTCACCTAGCCCAACCTCTCACCCAGCCCTATCCAATCAACCAGACCATGGCACTAAGTGCCCCATCCAGCCTTTTCTCCAACACCTCCAGGGATGGTGCCTCCCCCCCCTCCCTGCAGTGGGAGGCTATCTCTTACAGTTCATCAATTTATACTGATAACATTAACACTGTATTAATTATCCAGCTTTACACAGAGTATTTAATTCATTTGGTACAGAACAGAGCCAGATGCTCTGTGTTCCATTAAAGTTGTAAGTGTTAAAATGTCACTCAGCCTTAAAAAGAAAGCTTTTTACATGCTTACCAGTTTGCTACTGTCTTGTGTTACTTAAGTGAAACTTAAGTGTTGGGATTTCTGGGGCAATCCCACATTTAAGAAATTCAGCATCTCCATCTTCTAGAAGAAGCACATCCAGCCATGACATTAACAATGATGCACGAACCAGCAATGGTGAAGTAGACATCACATTTCCTAACTCTGAGTGATCACACTTTGAGAAGGACCCAGATTTCTTCAGCTATATCTATAGCATCTTTGTATTTGTGTATACAGTCTGTGTGTACATAGTTCCAAATCAAAGCTGATGGAGGTGGGAGGAATACAGAAAGATGGGAGAGTAATGTTTGCAGGAAAAGAGATGAAAAAAAGGAGAATTTCACTTATCTGGACAGCTGAGTCGCTGTGGAAGGCAGCATGTGATGGAAGATCCATGCAAATGTCAGGCAAGAAAGCAATAAGTTCTGGCAGCTATCAGAGATCTAACAGAAAGATGCCTCTGAGAAGTAAAGTGAAGTCCTACAGCAGCAGTATCTTCAGTGTTTTGTGTAGTGTGGAGATGTGGCAGATAAGACAGAGCAGAAATTGGAGGCTTTGGTAGAACAGAGAGCAGGAAGGGGAATTGATATAGCAGATTTTTTTGCAGATGCATAAGGCAGATATTTGAGTCAGATATTGTACAGCAAAAAAAAAAAAAAAAAAAAAGTGAACATTTCAGACTTNAAAAAAAAAAAAAAAGTTACCATTTCTGGTGGATTCACTGCCCTTTCACATCACTCAGAGATGAATAAGAAAGTTGTCAACTGTAGCTCACAGGGACAGTGAAGATAAATGGGAAACGAGACTATGACAGGTTGAGGTGTTGGGGCTGAATACAGAAAGGGTGGGCACCCTGTGAGCTGAATTCAGAGCCCAGGCAGTGGGGATGCAGACATGTCACCTCCTGATCTCTGCACAAAGGAACTTACACAGTCAAAATCCTCTGGTAATGCAAAACAGGGTCCTCGTGCTGCAGAAGGGTTTGAAGAGATGCAGTGCTGTGACCTTTCTACTTGGGAAGACTGATAGAGTAGCTCATATACCCACAGCTCCCACTGCTGTAAATCGAGATTCATGCTTATCTTTCTGAATAGCAGTTTATATTGTAGTGGGAAGACCTCTGTAAATTAATCATGCTTCACAGACCTTATCTGCTTCTCCTAGGTAGGTGACAGACTGCAGCTCCTGCAGCTTACAGAGGATCAGCGAGTCTGCTTTCCTAATTGTGGGCACAGGGCAGTGTTTCTTCCAGTTCTAAGCTTGCCTTTTTAAGAAAGGAAGGGGCAGTATGAGAGAAATACCTAAGATGTTTATCTGGAGGAGGACTTCTATCACATGCCACATGCTTCAGATGGGATTAGAAAGAAATTCTCACNTCCATCTTCTCCCCACCCCTCTGCATTAATCCCAGGGTCTGGCTTATGTGCAAGGTGAGTTTGGAGGATGGACCAGGGGGGTTAGAAGCAGAGTGGTTAGTTAGAGGAGCAGAGTGGTTAGCAGAGAGGAGAAAAACCCACTGGCTCCCAGAAAGAGACCGAGAGACCAAGAGACACTGAGCCTGTGAGACTCTGTGTCTTATCTATGATTTGAGTTCTTATTCTTATCCATCTCAGCAAGCCTATGAGTGCAGCAGACATCACCAGTGTTTGCTTTTCACAGCCTATAATACAATTTTCTCCATTAAAATATTCCAATTAGCCTCAAACCAGCACAGGGAGGGAGCATGAATCAAGCTTAGGTGAACTTTCTGGCATTGTAATGTTATGTAACCTACATAAATTTCTGGGTGCTTTGTAAGTAACTACATCTACCAGCCTGAATAACCCTGAGACAGCTCTTACCTACAAGTACAGCCAAGAGGACCACTATTTAGAGTGGCACCTTGCATCATTACACTACAGCTTGGTAATGAATGGGTATTGTCTAGATAGCAAGAGGGAGGTCAGACCACAGCAGTAGATTGTGTGGGATTGTGGGAATTCAGGGATGTAGTCTCAAAAGGATTTGAAAAACTGACTGGAAGTGTAGGCTGCAATTTCCATTACCAGTTAGCCGGCCTGGTTAGTGATATGAAAGTCTGCCTGCTACTCATGATTTTTTCATTCTACTCCTGAACCTCTTCCTCTTTGCAGAATCATAGTATCATAAAATCATAGAATGGTAAGGTTGGAAGGGACCTCAAAGATCATCTAGTTCCAACCCCCTGCCATAGGCAGGGACACCTCCCACTAGCACAGGTCACTCAAGGCCTTGTCCAACTTGGCCTTGAACAACTCCAGGGAGGGAGCAGCCACAACCTTCCTGGGCAACCTGTACCAGTGTCTCACCACCCTCACTGTAAAGAACTTCCTCCTAACATCCACTCTAAATCTTCCCTCTGCCAGTTCAAACCCATTGCCTCTGGTCCTGTCATTACCGGACCTTGTCAATAGTCCCTACCCAGCCTTCCTGTAGGCCCCCTTCAGATCCTGGAAGGCTACTCCAAGGTCTCCTGGAAGCCTTTTCTTCTCCAGGCTGCAGAGCCCCAACTCTCTCAGCCTGTCCTCACAGCAGAGCTGCTCCAGCCCTCTGATCCTCCCCATAGCCCTGTGTTAAGCAGTGTTACTAGCTGCTTTTCCTGTCAGATGAGCTACCACATTGTTATAACAATTTTTCCTGCTTTCCTGTCCTGATTAAAAGACCACTGTTTAATCATGCATCCTTATAACATGAAATAGGAACGATTGCTATCTGGCCAAGCGGAGTTGCAAGAAGATCCCACTGCTTGTGATAATAGCTTCATAGTGTGTCCTGAGGGCTACTGAGCCACTGCACTTCTATTGATTTCCAGATATTGCATACAAGTTCTTAAAATGTGTTATTAAATAGGATTTTCTCCAGTTGCTTGTTGCCAGGAGAATGTGAAACACCCCCTCTAAAAGTCACAGCAAAAAGAGAGCTAAGGAGGCAGGTGGGTATGACCTGAGCCACTGTAACACTGTAACACTTTATTTTACTAGATCAATGTTCCTGTGAAACAGATCTATAGCACCACACAGGTGGACCTCTCAATTTTGTTGGATATAAAGTTCATACTTCTTTGACTTTGATTTTTACCCCTGCAATTTTAGGGAAATTAATTTCAGCCATTGGATTTTGCACTGCTTTCTAATAACTGTAAAATTGCCCAGGTTCTTTGGAAATTACCCGAGGATCATGAACTACAACAAACCTTTGAACAAAAACACTGTTATAATTTCCAGATGCTCTTAGGACTGTTTCCAACAGCCTTCAGTGATAAAACCTGGAAAATTTCCAGAGTGGTAAATGCATCTAATTCCCCCCAGGTCCAGCAAATACTATGACCTCCCTTGGAGCCTTGAGTCATAAGCACATAGTACTTTGATTGGGCAACTCAGACTTTCCTCTAGTAGCTGATCAGTATGTAATCATGTTAGCACTGAATTTTACATTAGAGCAATCCCCAAAATACTACCAATCACTCTGGGTTTATGAACCACATCTCTCAGAAATAAACCTGAGTAGCAGGAATTGTGTGAGAGTCAGATAAGCCTAGCTGCAGAAAACTCTACTGGCAATTGTTTTGAGGCATCGTTGGGGTTGCAAGCCCTGCTTTAGCTGCCGAACAGCAATTGATAGGGTTTTTTCTCACACAGCACTTCCTTTTTTTTTCTGGTCATCACCTCATCATCTGTGTATTTTAATCCAGTGCTGTAATGGTTTACCTCAGTTTTCCTCTTACTGCTTTTCAGCCCAGAGGCTTTTTATTTCATTTATTCCCTTATACTTCCCATTACAATGATCACTGTTGTTTTGAATGGCTTTTGCTCTGAAAGAGACTGCAATTATTTTACCTACACGAGTTTTGCCCTTGCTGTTTCATATAACACCAAACCATATATATTAAAGAGTTTCCCTTGACCTGTACAATAGAGCATTCAAAACCCATAGCTGCAAAAATATCTAGCTTCAGGCACATGATGGACTGCATCCTCATTGTGACAGTTAACCAAGCCCACTGCCCAACCCAGAGACACCAATAGCAGCTCTGATAGCTAAATCAAATTGGGCTATCTGTTCGGAAACCCAAGAGTCAAATATCTTTTCAGCTTCACAGCTCAGATAAACTGTAGCTGCTAATCTGAGTTTCTGAGTTTTTCCCTCACTGCATGGGACAACCTAGGCAGATGAAGGTTTGTTTATGCTCGAGTCCAAAACATAGAATCACAGAATGGTAAGGTTAGAATGGGCTTCAAAGATCATGAAGTTATAACCCCCTGCCATAGGCAGGGGCACCTCCCACTACTACAGGTCACATCAGCATGATATTTCCATGTTTTCAAATCCTAGCAAAGTGGTAAAATTTCTTCCAACTATTTTTGGAAAAGAAACAAAGAAACACACATATATGTTAAATCAGGAGGGGAAAAAAAAAAAAAAAGGGTATGATACCAGAAAATTATTTTTTTTTGTTTTTTCCTCATGGTGGGCCATAATAACCTCTCATCTTCTGTGGGGCCTGAGCACCCCTGTAGGCAAGCTTCCAATGTTATAATCCACAGGAGCTTTTTCAGATCATGAGTTGTGATCAGCTTCATAGAATCATAGAATGGTAAGGTTGGAAGGGACCTCAAAGATCATCCAGTTCCAACCCCCTGCCATAGGCAGGGACACCTCNGCTGCAGAGCCCCAACTCTCTCAACCTGTCCTCACAGCAGAGCTGCTGCAGCCCTCTCACCATCTTCATGGCCTCCTCTGGATCTTCTCCAACACTTGCATGTCCTTCCTGTGCTGGGGGCTCCAGAACTGCACACAGGACTGCAGGTGGGGTCTGAGGAGAGCAGAGCCTTTATAGGGGCAGAATCCCCTCCCTTGCCCTGCTGCCCACACTCCTCTTGCTGCAGCCCAGCACACCCTTGTTGTCTGGGCTGCACTTACACTGCAGCCTCATGTTGAGCTTTTCATCACCCCAGACCTCCGGACCTTTTCCTCAGGGCTGCTCTCAGCCATTCCCCACGCAGCCTGGAGTTGTGCTTGGGATTGTGCCTACCCA
Source organism: Semnornis frantzii (assembly GCA_013399775.1). Taxonomy (NCBI): domain Eukaryota; kingdom Metazoa; phylum Chordata; class Aves; order Piciformes; family Ramphastidae; genus Semnornis; species Semnornis frantzii. Next base: position 1,922 of record VWYK01039837.1, on the reverse strand, counting down.
GGTGCAGGACCTTACACTTGGCCTTGTTGAATGCCCTGAGGTTGGCTTGGGCACACCTCTGCAACCTGTCCTGTCCAGTTTTCCTTCTAAAGGATTTTATTTCTGTGGATCTATACAAGGTTGTGGAGAGGTTTTCTTGCTCCATTGCCTTCTCTGGCAGGAACTTCATGACAATAATGTGATTTGGCTCAAATCTCATTCAGACAATATTTTAGTCTCAACTTATAGAAGGATTATTAAAAAATCACTAAATGTTAGGAAAAGATTTGATGAAAACTTGATTCTTGTAGCGTAACTTGTTAGGGAATTTTACTTCCGTCTGCTTCCAGTACCTCTGTGGTACTTGGGTTGCCAGGCTTTGAAGTAGTGCAGTTTGCTTGAAACTCAGGTTTTCAGTATGGACAGGCTTCAAAATGGAGTGTTAGACTGCATCAGCAATGTTTTTCATCACACAGGCTCAAGATTCTATGTGTAAAAGTATTTATTTATTCTTGCCATTTTTCTTCAGTGTTTGTGGTGACTGTAATGTCACCATCTGTTCAAGAAGAAACAGAATGAGGTGCCAGCTCAGATGTGTCAGAGAGATGAAAGCTCAGTAATGTTCCAAAATTTCATATTATGATAAATCTATTCCATTTCATTGAATCTATGTCTATATTGTTTATTGTCTATACTCAGAGTACCCACTCTAAGAGTCGTGTGTGAGAAGACCAAGAGTAGCTGGATGCTTGGGGTGAGATTTAGGCCACAGAGAAGTTGAGAGCTTCAGTCTGCGCTGTTTCTGACGTTAGGTCTAAAAATCACCTGGTTATTTTGGGTCTGCTTAACAAACCACTTTGCTTCAGAAGAGGTATTGCCTCAGCAGACCAAGTGGTGTGCAGTCTGGCCCTGCAAGCCAACTGTAGTGCTCATCAACCCGTGATCCTGTGGTGCTGCAGGAAGAGCAATGATTCTGTTTTATCTTCATGTCAGAGATGGAATTAGAGCAGCTGTAAAGTCTTACACCTTGGCATGTGCAGTTTTCAGTGTGCATACTTCTCTTACCCAGTGACTTCTTGGTGGGTTTGAATCAGAGACAGCTTTTTAATGGAGTAACTCCTTCTGTTATTAAGCTATCTATAGTGGGAATTATTTAAAGAGATACCTTTAAGGAAAGGGGCATTTGCCAAACAGATTGCAGAGGAAGCAGTGATTACAAGATCTGCATGCAAGCTGCTTGTTTCAGTTAGAATATTGAGTAGGACTGGATGTCCCCTTTGGGAACAATCAAACCAGACTGAAACCTGCAGGGGGAAAAAAAAAAACCCAGCTACATTTTGACAGGATCCTCTTCTTGCATTCAGATCTATGAATCTATATAATCTGATAGTTTCTAAACTCTTCTGCTCCTTCACTGTCCAAAGCACACAAGAGATTTTCTGTGGCATGAAGAATCCCCTGCCCTGACAGTGAGGATTAGCTGAACGCATTCCCTTGCCCAGGCTCCAGAGTTTGTCACAATGTTAAATTTCAAATGACAGAAAAGAATGAAACTGTGATAATGGTGATGCTTGTAGCAACAAAGAGTGCTGTCATCTCTCTGCATCTTGAGAGGCTCTCAACAACCTCTGCCTTCAAAGCATGACTAAGATCTTTCCTAGCCTGCCCTAAATAGAGTTTCAACCTGCACACTGTGATGTTTAAAACATTCTCCTGCCAGCGTGGTGCCAGTGCAGCTCCTGCAAGTTCAAAAGTCACTGTAGACATCAGAACAGGGCTTGAAGGTCTGACCAAGGGAGTGCTGAGCCTCGCAGACAGTTTTAGGTGGCTGAGCAGCTCCCTTACTGTGACTTCTGGAAATCATTTTCAATAGATTTACATAAGAGTTTGCTTCTCTGTGCAAAAGGACTATTTCACAAATATTGTGGTAGGCCCAAGCAGGC
>VWYK01039829.1:0-24696 GCA_013399775.1 Semnornis frantzii | reverse complement strand
AAAAAAAACAGAACTATATTTGGAGAGAGTTACAGATAGAAATTACAAGGCAGATACAGAATCCATGAGCGAGCCTCCTTGAATTTTCCCCCAACCCAAAACTAAATCTATCATGCCCAGTGCTCCAATCCTCCCCCCCCCTCATGCCTCTGCCATCCAAGAGGCCTAAGCACAGCCTCTGGAGGCCCCAACCAGGCCTATCCTTACATGTTTGTCCTGATAACGCAGCTCCTGCCCGGCAGAAGGCTGAAGGGGGAGGAAAAGAGAACAAGCTGGGCTTGCCCTGAGCTTATGAAGAGATAGCAGAATTGTGGGATTGAATAACAATCTTCAAGTCCCAAGAGGACTTTCTTAACCCTATAGTTCCCAACCTGGGACAGAACCTATGTCAGGAAGACTCTGGAGTGGTGGCAAGCTGGCAGTTCTCTCTCCTTTACAACAACAGAGAGGACCTCTGATTTCAGTCTGCCTCTCTCCCACTCTTCAAAACTGTTAGTGACAGCACTTTTCTGCCATCATTCTTTTTTTCTTCCCCAGAAGTGTTTGCTGTTCACTGAAAGGGCTCACACTATGCTGCTTTCTTAGGCTGGCCCTTTCTGCTTTCGTTTAGCTGAAGGAAAAAGCAAACAACTCTCTTTGGCAGCCCAGAGGTGCCTATGGTCTCACCAGCTTTCACTCACAGCAGAAAAATAATGGGATTAGAGTTCTACTTGATGTTAAAAATCAAGTACTACAGCCACTGGAAACTGATAAGAGATTACATAAGACAGTAAAATCACTGAGTTTTGCTATTAGTCAGCATGCATGTTACAAATGTCCCTCAGCACAAAGTGGTGCGTGAACTCAGCAGGCACAAGCATTGGTAAGTGACATGCTTTCTGACTTGCAATGGCTGTGGCTATCAGGTGGCTTGTATTTGGCACAAATTCAGCTGTTACAGTTCTCAGTAACTTCTAGTATTCTGTGTTCTAGGCTGGATCCAAGAGCAGCTAAAATTTGAAGCGGGGACAGGGTGTGCACAGCTTATCCTCCTTTCAAGGGAAGTTAAATTAAGCAGCCCCTATGCAGAGGGAATCCTGGCTTGGTAACCAATAATGCAGGTTTCTAGCTTTGCCACTCACTTTGGTAGTCTTGTTCTCTTCTCTGGCCACATAACCTTTGGGCAAGGACAGCTTCCTGCTCTGCAGCTTTATAATCCCTAGCACTATAGCCACAGAGCTGCCACTACAACTTACCATGGACCAAATCAAATAGGAAAACCCAAATCTTTGGCTTCATATTTACACAGTATTTGGATTAAATTCAGTGTTCTCCTGACAAGAAAAAGCCTTCAGAGCTAGTTACATCAACCGAAGAAGAAAGATCAGCCCATCACTGTCCCTTCAGCCCCAGAGACACTGTATCCTGTGTCACCTCTGGGTTTCCATTTACAACCCAGCTTCCCAGGGTTGTACAGAAACAGGGGTTTGCAAGCAGAGTGATGCATGGACATTTCAAAAGGAAAAAAAAAGGGGAAGAAAACAAGTGAGGCTGGTGCATGTATGCTGGAGCTCCCCTAATGCCCAGAGAGGCAGTAGGTAGCCAGCCTGGGGGACAGAGGCTTGCTGTGGGAAATAATTTTCTTGGTCTACAGGTGGAAATCTATGAGAACATTTTACTAAGGATTTTAGCAGTTCCAAACTGTTTTCTGAGTGATAGCTAATACTAGTTAACAGATGCACCAGAAACAACATGACAGCACCTTTGTATTTTCTATTCCCTGTGATCACAGTGTCCAGCTATCATCTTTATCTGCCTAAGTGGTATAATGGACAATTTCATTTACATTTCTAATCTCTTATTTTGCCAAAGATGTCACCATTCCTATTTTCTTTATAGAAACAGGAATGCAAGATTTCTTCCCTCTCCCCTTGCTCCAGATCTCAACTGATACAGAGGCAGAAGCCAGTAAAACGTTTATTAGCAGATGTCTCCATAAAGTCAGTTTAGCAGTCATGCATAATACAGCTTTACTTTTATTTTTCCTTAAATGTAAAAAAAAAAATATATAAAAGGGAGTTATTTTAAATTTATGAGCTGAAGAGACGGTGAGTAATGGTGAATCACTGTTTAATATTCACTCAACCATCTGCAAGGTGAGCTGTACTCCCATTTCTTATTGCTAGAGCTAAGAATTCACCTGGAATTTCATGAATGGAAGCAGTCTTGCATCAATCCCAAAAGGCTATACTGACCAAAAACCAAGCATCTTCCCACCAGGCATCTCAAATACATAACCTTTGAATACAGAAGAAAACAAGCACACTAAACCAGGGTGGAAGGCTAATACACTGAATTAAAATAATCCTGCAAGGATGGTGGGGGCTTCTTTGTTATCTCTCAGTGATTCTGCAGGCTGAGTTACAGTGAAGAGCAGCTTTCTGGCAGTGCATGGAGGACAGTGCTTATGGCTGTCTATATGCTGGCTTGTGCTTGCCTGGTCTTCCTGTGCTTCCAACATCATTACTAGTATTCTAGAGGCACTAAACTTCAGGCCACCCTGGAATTTTCCAGCCATTCCCAGAAGAAGCAGACACAAACGTCTCCCCTGTTTCTTCCTCCTCCAGTCCACTGACATACATAGAATGTCTCTGTCTCAGTGTCACAGTCGCCCCAGAAGAAAGAACAACAGTGCTTGCAAAGGAGGAAGATGCGTTGTCATCCTGTGCAGAGCAGGTTTCCCAGCAGCCTGGTAACTGTAGACCCACATTGCCAGGAGACACATACTGTGCAGACCAGTCACCTGCTCCACCTGCAGGGACAGTATCAGAGCAGAGAACCTGCAGAAACAGCTATATTCCTTTCAGTGTTCACATGGTACCTCTCCCAGTGGGAACAACCCAAAGATTCTGAAGTCCCAGGTGGCTCAGAAAAGCCTACCTTAGACTTGCTATTTCCAAATTTTCCCTTCCTCCTGCTCCCAGTGTTGAAATCTGCCTCTTGGTCTCAGATGCCTTCATGAAAGCATGGATCTCCAGGCTGGCCACTTGACTGTCTCTTGTCCAGTCAGGTCATAACCAGCTCCACTGCTGCTATGACAAGAGATCTGTAGCATGTGCTATCAGCAGGAAAAAAAAAAAAAAGACCCAGGCTTTGGGCCCAGCCTTTCAGTCTTTCTCCAAGGGCATCATCAAGTTCCTTTCCTTGATTAATGCATGTTAAGGCTGACTAATTTCATACCTTCCATCTCTGTAGCTGCTTTACAGCAGGGAAAAATGCAATTTCCTCTCAGTTGCCAAGTGTCACAAGAGCTCAGTGAACCATGACAACGTACATTGCTTATTGCTGCACACTCACACCTCACCTCCCAAAATCTAATGAGATATGAATAACAGTTATGCAATAAATATGAGTTATTGAATTACTGTGGAAAGACAGTGTCACAAAGAAGGGCACTGCAAGCCTCTGTAACCCAGCAGAAATACAGCTGTCTGTACAGCATGGGCAGAGCACAATAGCTCCAAAGGAAACTACATCCATTGCCCTGGGTCTGCTTTCAATGGAAAGGGGAAAACATTCACACCTTTTTATACATGTTTTACAGCTGGAAGAGGATCACTTGTGTTCTTTGTCTTTACATTTCTGCAAATGACAGAAAAGTTTCTGGTGCATTCATTTCCTTCCCAACGTTTTACTTATATGCAAATGAATGAGCATCTTAGTTTCCACATTGGTTTGCAGACCTTCCTTCCACAGCCAGTGCTTCAACCTTGATGCACTAAACTGATGTCAGCACAAAGTCAATGCTTATTCCCTGTCTCCCTGCTCTGTACTGTGTAACAAAAATTTTGGAAAGCTTAGGTGAACTGAGTTAGACTAGAAAGATATCTCCCTCTCAGACCAGTGGCTCACCACCCAGCCCATTAAACAATATTCAAGCTTTATTTGTCATAGATATTTTTCAGTATAGATTTTTTTTTTGTTGGACCTGACACTATCACTGAAAGAGACTGCTAGCATGATCTTTGACAACACATGGAGATATCATGTTCAGTTTACCTCCTGAACTTCTCACTTAATTGGATAGATTCAGTACTGTTTTGGTGCTAAAGGAGTTCCCGATATTATCCAGGATTTTTGCCTCATAGTTATCTTGCACTCAGAAAACTGTAGATTTTTTTTTTTTTCTGAATGCTCTATTTCTTCCATAGCAATTCAGAAAGCTTGCTCACAAAGCTTAAAGGACATATCTTGAAGGACAGTAACAGAGCAATACAAAACATTCAAAGCAGTGCCTTCCTTTGCCTTTTCCAGGTCTTCCAAGTGAAGTGAAATAAAGAACAAGAGAGCTTTCCACCCTTTCAGTTTTTCAAACCTAAGAAAAGATCTCCAAGCAAGCACATTTCCCTGGTTTTTGAGGTGAGAAAAGCAAAGCAAAGAGTTGGTGGAGAAAAGAAAAAAAAAAGAAGAGGATCTTCTCTATCTCCTTAAAATATAAGAAAATACAATTTTATGGGTTATGAACCTCTGTCATTCTAATCCCTCCCACAAGTTGTACATGCCTTGATGTATTTAGAACTGCTCTCAAATTCCTCTCTTGAGTTGTCCTTGACTCTCTACTCATTCAGTCAACATATGATGCAGTGAACATGGCCTGGATGACAGCAATCCCCTAGCAAGACAAGAGCCACCATCCTCATGCCACATCAGGCCCTTTTTCTCACTGAATTCAGCACAAGACAGCATTGGAAACAAGAGAGGGTGAAAGCACTATTGTGGTGCTCTGGTTCTGCCAGGAGAGGCCATTGTGAGCATGGAAGAAGATACCCTCCCACCAGCACGTAGGGTCATTTGGCTTTGCTGGGCTTGTCTGAATCTCTTATTGTTCTGCTTTCTCCACTTGCTCATCGTACCACACAGCGCTGCGATCTGAAAGCCTCGTGTGTATTCATCAGTGCTTCAGAGCAGATGATTCACCTGCCTCTCTTTATAATTTTATCTCCCATCAGCTGAGAAGTCAAAGCCTGCATAATGCACCATTGTTGTTTTTGGGAGCAGGCTTGTCACTCTGATATGAATGATACCAGGAACAAGGTATGAGTTGAATTGAAACAGAGGGTTGGCAGGTAGCATCCTAAAGATCCAGAGCCAAGAGACTAAAAATAACAACAGTGAAATCCTGTCTTTTAACAACCATAATAAATGCAATAGCACTAGCTGTGGCACTGCGTGGGAGGGCAAAGGTTAGAAGGTGTATCGTCCACCCTGGGCAGAAAGTAAACAGTGTTTGGTTTACATCCTTTACAATCAATTGTACCTCCAATCAGATTCTGCCTCCTGCCTGTCTCCCACACTGTGCCTGGGAGAGCTGCACTGATATCCAAGAAAGGAGATCCACAGGGCATTTGCTGCAGAAACCACCCTTGCTTGGCATAGAAATACTGAAACGGAGAGGGGCAGAGGATGCATCTGTAGCAACTCTGACTCAGGGTGTACCATGGGTTGTAAATCCCTGAAGGGCATAGAATCATAGAATCACTAAGGTTAGTAAAGACCCCTAAGATCATTCAATCCAACCAAACACTACCATGCCTGCTAATCCATGAAACTACTGCTTTCTGCATACCATGCAGCTCTTTGTCAGGACACCCCAACCAAGAGGCTGTGAAACACCCTGACACCATGGGGGACCCCTGGGATTCAGCTGGCTCAACATGAAACTGATGACAGTGCCGTTTGCAATGTCTGGAAAAAGCTGAACAGACAGAAACCCAGTGGCTAGAGTGCCGTGACCCAAGGGTGCATCCAACCCACCCAGAACATTCAGCTGATGTGGCACATGTTTGTTTCTCTGGTCGTTGGTGTCGTCGCCCTCCCTCCTGCTAACTGAATGACAGGGTCAGGGTCCTGAACACAGACATAGCTCCCCTGCTCTGCTTTGCTGGTGGAATCAAATTATCTATTGCAAAGGACATGCCTTGTTTTCTTTAATTGTCTTTGGAGTTTGCATGAAGATAGGCCAGATGGAAGCAAACAGGCTCTCCAATATTGCTGGCTGCCTAGCAGTGAGGCCAGATTCACACACACAAGAGCCATAGAAAGGACACTGCAGGCATGCCTCCCTGGGGACCACCTTGCAGAACATGGAAAGGGGAATGCCCTCATCTCCTTTAGACTAACTGAGGTTGTTTCTTAGTTCAGAAGATGCTTAACCATTCTTGCAAAAGCAGCATTCATTCATTGTTCTCGTGCCATTGGTGCTAGGGTGTAAAGCTGCATAAGACATACCCAGAACCTCACGGGGCTCACAACAGCTAGTTTTTAACATGATGCCACACACTGGTGTAGAGCAATTAGTATCCTTTCTAAGCACCCAGATCCTGCAAGTATACTCCTTTTCTCACTGTGATCCTTCCTCATTTTCAGGGCAATCACAGAATCACAGAATCACAGAAACATTCCAGCTGGAAAAGACCCCCAGGATTATCAAGTCCAACTGTTACCCCTACTCTACAAAGTTCACCCTTCAACCATATCCTCAAGTACAACATCCAAACAGCTTTTAAACACATTCAGGGTTAGTGACTCAACCATGTCTCTGGGCAGCCCATTCCAATGCCTGACCACTCTTTCTGTGAAAATTTGTTTCCTACTGCCCAGTCGAAACCTACCCGGTCGCAGCTTCAGGCCATTCACTCTTGTTCAACAGTTATGGCAGCATCTTCCCTTCCATCCATCCCAATCTGTCTCAAGATTTGGGGATTTAAAGCCTGGCCCAACTCATGGCTTCTTTTGACAATACTGGCTGCTGCCCTGAGGCATCCAGTCCTGCCAACCCTTTTCTCTGCATCAACCCCAAAGTTTGCGGAATAAGGCGGGGAAGTAATATTGCTAGGAGGGAGGGAAAGAGAAAAACAAGTTTTGAGTGGAATCATTTCCCCAGCAATGGTTTGTTTCAGGGAGATGGAAAGAAGAAGGAGAACATATTCAAGGTAATCTATGACATTTCAGGTGGCAAGACCTGTCAAATTATTCCCTAAGTCAGAAAACGGCCCCTCAGCTCCACCTGTAAGTAAAAGAGGAGGAAAGGATGTATAATCATTCCCAAGTTGGGCTCTGGCTTCCAACCACCCTCCCTGGAGGCAATATATGATAAGTATGTTAAAAGACAGGGGTGGTATGAATACCCTCCTACGCTGGCAAGAAATATTTCACTGCTCTAAGCTGTGGTTCCACGCAGGCTGGTTTGATCCTTCAGCACAGCTATTACTTACCCCTAGTATTTACTAGCCTTCGGTGACTACAGATTCTCAGCAGTTCCTCTGGCAGCTGCATCACACAGCCCCTGCTGCTCCATGGCATGAAAGAGACAGTAACCTGAAAGGCAGTGACTCGTGTAACCACCTGGCATTCTTGGAAAAAGCAAGCTTTGAAACAGAAATTGGCTGGGAAACAAACATCTCACAAGGACATCCAAGAACTGGCATGCTCCTACATGAGGTGCTCAGGATAAGACAACAGTGTGTTATTTTTCTGAGCACAGTCCAAATTCATCCCTAGAGCTACTGTCATGGGTTGAGTTGAATCTGCTGCTGATATTCAATACGATGCTGCCATCATGCCAGCTTCAATAGTAAAGTGCCAGCTGGAGCAAACTACCATGGGGCTTGGAGTTGAGATTGTAACACGAGAGGTTTCCTCTTCTGCTTTCAGTTTTCGGGTTCGGGGCTCTTCAGCTGCGCTTGCTGCAGGTCAGGGGGAGGTTACTGACTTCTGCATTTTGCTGTGCTTTTCTACAAAATAGGCTAAGGTAATTGTGCATCTGATCGTCTGTCTTGATCTTGACCCAGATTTATTTTTGTGTTACTTTCCTTCTCGTCTGTGTGTAGAGCGGGGGACTTGTCAGAGCGGGCTGTGTTAACCCAGCACAGCTACTCAAATAAAACAAGCTCTGAATGCAACGTGGCTGGAATAACTACAGTTGCAACATAACCTTCAAAACAGCCTTCTTTCGGCCTTCTGTGTCCATCAGGAGTGCATAATATTTACCCAACAGAGGAACGCTGTCAGGTATGTATCATGTAAACCTGCCTAAGAAAAATCCAGAATTACAGATCTCAGTGCCTCCTGGGAAACACTCATGACAGCCTGTCCATGTGGACAGTACAATCAGGACTCAAAGGACAAGAAGAAAGAAAGATGTTCTGCCCCAAGGTCTATTTAAGTTAGTGACACACTACTGAAAAGAACTGAAATTTACTGATGTGTGAATTAATGTGTTAACTGGGTTAATAGTTTCTGTTGAACAGAGTCTTTCAACTACAGATCCATCGTTGAAGCCTCTGAATACACAAGGAGAAGTGGAAGAAGAAATTCACTTTTTTCTCACATAGTTATAGCTGAAGACACAGGAAGCTCACCAGGCTTGGACATATAACAAGGTCTTTACAGGTGAGGTTTATCTTTCGTCATTTCAGACACCTGTAACAGAAAGTTCTTTGGTTTGTTGTCCTGGGTTCCTGTGCTGGTTTGAGCTAATTGGAATATTTTTTAATTGAGAAAATTGTACTAAAGGCTGTGAAGTAAAACCATGGTGATGTCTACTTCACTCATAGGCTTGCTGTGATGTTTAGGTATAAGAAAACCAAAACAAAGAAGATAAGAGAGTCTCTCGAGCTGGCAGTCTGGGTCACGAGGACTTGCTTGCTGCTTGGGTCTTGGGCTAGCAGCTCTGGCTTCTCCTCTCTGTTGAATAACTTCACTAACCACTTTTCTTCTAATCCTCCCTGGCCCATGCTCCTTGTGCATAAGCCAAACCTTGGGGTAAGGTGTGGGGGGTGGGGAGAAGGTGGAAGGGTGGTTGGGAGCCCCTCCTGGGGTCTCTGATTTCTGGGAGGGGAGTTGTGTTTCTGTATTACCTTAAACTTGTATATTTCTGTAAATATTCCTGTATATACTGTATCTATCTGCTTGTATATTGTGCTGAGCTGTAAATAGAGCTTCATCTCTTAACTTCCAGCCGGCTGAGAATCTAGTCTGGGTCATTTTAAAGTGTGGGGGGCGGGGAACTCCCAAACCGTCACAGTTCCCTTGATAGTGAGAAAGAAGAGGCGGTAAAAGACCTGCCTTAAGAGGCAGGCCTCTGAAACAGTCCAAGTGTAAGTCCATCCACTGCAGAGTGACTGGTGCTTGTTCTCCCCAGAGATGGCACACCCAAGAACTCACATCTGCACTTCTGTCCTAATGAGAACCAACCTGCAAGGCAAACCAGAGCACAACACACTATTCCTTCTATTTATCACCTTCTTCCTTAAAAGAATTGCTCTTCCTGCCTTGAAATCAGCAGCATACTTCATCTTACCCTTTGGTTGGTAAAGCCAGCCTACACTTCATCACCAGGTCACTGTTTCACACCACTGTCATTCCAACAGAGAGCCCAACACGGCCCCCTCCATGCTTTCTAAAGTCTCCCTGTCTTATGGATGAAGTCTGTGGCATAGGAACCCTCCAGGACAGATGGATCTGATTCTGCTCTTGCAGCTGATAAATGCACCAGCTGCAATGGTTCACCTCCATCAACTGTCTCCAAAGTCTACTATTTCTGGAAACACAGTCTGCTCAGAGAAAGTAAACATATTAATTTCTTTTGAGAGAAGCCCACCAGAAGCTGAGGACCTGCTTTGGTTCACTGCCTACTACTTTGCTGCAAAGCTGCAAGAAGCTTAGCTAACAGCCAACAGAAATCAGAGTAAGAACTGTGCCTAACGTTTTCAAACTGCCACAGAGCCTCGTGATAAATACGGAACTGGTCTGAAAACACAGGGATTTTGCAGGTCAAAGCAGATCCCATCTGTGCTCCATTTTCTGCAGAGAATCATGCATATCTCCAAAACACTGCTACTAGATCTTAAACCTTTTCCATCTGCTGCCCGAGATGGTTGCCTGGACCGTAACAAATGTACTGCCACTTCTAGCTCCCAGCAGTGATTGATGCTGTGTTAAGAGGACACCAGTGGTTCCGGTCTATTTACATTTCCAAGGAGCTTGGCTGTGTTTCGTGCTGTCATTTTCTTTTGGTATACCAGCTGTGGGAGACCAAAGGCTACAAAAATTACTGCAATGCTCTAGCGAGGAAATGCTACTGTTGAGAAAACATCCTATTTATGCCACATTTTAAAAGGAGCCCCTCTCTAAGAGTTTTAAAGAGCTGCCACTGGCAACAAATGAGGCTGCTAATTTGGCCCGGCAAGAAGCATTTGCTAAACACCATTTCAGATTTTAATTCATCACATGTAGATTTGGAAGTGGAATTCTGCTAGGAAAACCATCATCAGTGTGTTTTTGCAATCCCAGCTCCCTTTCTTTTCACATAAGCCTGTCTCCCCCTCTCCCTCTGTCTTCCACAGCTGTCAGCTGTCATCAGCCAGGAAGGCAGATGAGCCAGTCCCAGCCCTACAGATCTGACCCAATCTGCTGTGAAACAGATGCCCAGGCCCCAGCCCTTCTTTGCTCCCCAGCCCCTTGTTATTCTGCAGAAACTGCATCTGCTACTTGCCCCCTGCAAAGGGAGGAAGAGCAGTTGACTTCCTAGGAAGAGACAAGGGCTAAAATGATTTGTGCATTTGTTCACGCAGAGAACTGAGGTCCAAGATCCTGCTTGCCATCCCTACAGATCGGACAAGGAGCAACAGCTGCCCATCCCCTTCCACCCGAACTGTAACACAGTAGCTCTCATGGGGAGCTCTCCTATTTCATCTTGGTTCCGCCATCACCCTAAGGTAGCTCAGGAGGGATGCTTCTGCTAGCTTGACAACTTGTTAAGAAAACCTTGAGGAGTAAATTATATCAAAAGCTATGTAAGCAAAATTATTTTTCTTCACCTAGGTGTTTCCCCACCACCATGATCAGAGATGAGGCGAAGGTTGCAATGGTGCTAGCACTAGAAGACCCTTGTGGAAGGAGTCCTGATATGAAAGTGAGCTCCTGAAGGAAATGTTTGGGCTGTTCTCCAACACAGCCCTCTTGCTACTCCGATTGTCTCTGTAGCTCTCCCTGATCTATGCACAAGCAAAAAACTCCTTAACACCTGCATAAGACACCATGATGTCCTAAAACTAGGTAAAGGACTTCTAATTCGCTCACACAAAAAGGACCATGCAATGTGCCATGCTGCCAACACACTGCCTCCCACAGCAGTCAGCAGTGCATCTCCATATACAGAGCATGCAATAGGACAAGCACAGAGCCACTTTCTTACTGTTATGTCTTGCCACATACTTTAGGGACATCCTGGGACAGAAGTTGAATGTTTAGAGCAGGAAGTTATATTTATATTGCATCACGTTCCAATCTTCATATATATTTGAAACCAGATACTTAACAAGAAAGAATTGAACCAGCAACCTCTTTGGTTTCAAGTTTCTGGTATTCTGATATTCACTATTTACTAATGCTTGCTATCATAGAGCACAGGAGATGAACAGCACATTGGAGCAACTCCCAAAAATTAGACCCCAGCCTTTTTGCAACTGAGATTTTAAAAAAAAAAAAAACCATAGCCTAAGGAGTGATGGGTGCCTGTGCCAAAAAAGCTGAGCTAGCAGCCAGGCAAGAGCCCTGAAGCAGGAAGAGGACAGGTTTCCCAGCCTGCCTTTGCTGATCAGAGCAGGCGAGCTGCCATTCCCAGGGAGAGGAACTGTCTATATCCAAGTGAAGGAGTCATGTTTTGAAAACTGCTTTCTGTATGAGTCAGCAGAGCCATCTCCCAAGGCACTGGAGCCTGCCAGGGGGAAGAGCATATAGTGTTGTTGGTTTTTTCCCTTCTGCTGTTGAGGTCGATTATTCACCATCTTGAAGTACGTCACCAGCCTTGGGAAGCTGTTTTCTGAGTAGAATTCTTCTTGACTTTTCTATTTCCGAGGAAGTCTTCCAGCCTGCCTTGCTGCTGTTTTGTCAAAGCCAGTCTGTGACAGCAAGGTCTGGAGGAGGAAGCAGCAGGCCAACACATTATTCCTGCTGGCCTGGCCTGCAGAAAAGCTGCTGCTGCTACAACACTCCTTATCAGGACACACTGAAATATCCTTCAGAGACACTTACTTCCACTTCTCTCTTCCCTTCTCAATTTCAGAGGTATCACATATCTTTTCTTCCAGAGGTGACCTCATTGGTACACATCTAATTCAATACTGAGTGCCTTGGATTTACCTTCAAGTCTGCTGCTTCTATTTCAAACCTGAGGAAGGACCAAAAACATGTCCTTTATCCTGTGACAGCTATTGCTTTCGGCAGGATATGCTCTCTCTCACCTTGAGTTCTTTAGCCAAGATAAATGACATGGTTTAAATCACTTTCAAGGAGCACAGTAAGATTCAAGTCAAGGTTCATTCAAGTTAACATTTTTGGAAGAGGTGTTTGAGCCAGAACAGACTCTGTGCTATTACTTCATCCTGGCTATGCAGATTTGGCACCCTCAAAGGGCTTGCATCTCTCACCTGTGCCCTTGCATGGAGCTACAAGAGCTAACTTCCCAATCTGGGTCACATTCCGGCCTGGCTGTCACTTTCTGAACAGTTTTGAACACATGGCTGTGCCAGGCACAAAGCCATGGGTGAAAGGCAGTTTGGGAATAGATGAGGCAGGAGTTAATGTGTTTGCACAAGCCAGTGGTATGCACAACAGTTTGGATATGAGATGGTGCAAACCATACACATACTTCTAGTTGTTATGATGACAAATGTGAAAACACCTATGCCCAAAACCAGAGCCAGTTTGCAGAGAATGAGCTAAAGTTTTCTTTCTCCAACTGTGGACAAGGAGAGGATCTTCTGCAAAACATAGAAACAAATAGAAACAAGGAACAGTGATACTCTGTGCACCTGCCAGCAACGGCTTAGAGCAAGTAGAAGACAGGAAAAATAGCATTATGGCAAAGTGTAAGCTTTTGGTGAACTCAGAATCTAAAAATCACAACCCATGACAGACATCTAAAGCTATAGACAGACATTTTCTACTTCAACCTTCTCTACCACCTCTTCTTCCAGCCCAAACTAATCTAATTACTAGCCTCTCTTTCCCCAGAAAGGCTAGCTACTTCACTTCTGCAAGTCAGCCATTCTTATCCCTCTAATTGCTTGATTGATTAGCATAATTAAGTTGAATCCAGAGTAATTGCTCCTGACCTGCCTCTGCTTGGGAAGAAGCAGCTTCCATTCCTGACCTGGGAATGGACATGTGCACTAGCAAGCATGTCTGTCTCCTCCCTGATGTATCTGTCAGCCTTGTAAAAGATATGAGCTCTGCCTACAGCCCATGCTCCACTGGCTTCCTAATGCAGGATGCTAGGCTGCTCTTTGTAGGCCCCTTGCCATGAATAAATGTACATCACTAAGAAACAGCTTGATAGTAAAATGGACAGAATGGCAATATATGAAAATTGGTGTCTGGTTGCACTTGGCTAGGATTAGCTCCATCAGATGAAGCACAATTAATGCTAATTTGTTGCTGCTGCAGCCAGATTTCCTACCTCTGACGTCCTATGGGAGCAGGGATTACCACTGAGCTAACAGGATTGTCTAAAAACAGTTGTGATCTACTTCTGGAAACAAGTTTTGGACCCAATTCTTTATAGTCAAATGCCTCCTTTTGTTATGCTTGCAAAGCAAAGCAGAATTACCATGATCCCTTATTCTGATCCACGTAGTACAAGGCCAGGTAATTTTGGTTGGTAGATTCTGCACTAACTTCATTAACTCATGATTGCTTTGGAAAGCCATCCAGTACCAAGCTATTCCCTGAAAATTACTCTTTTGTACACACAAATTTATTACTGAGGTGTCAAATACTCTGTGTGGCTCAGTGGCTCTGATTTTAATCTGTAGTCAAAGCAATTTGCTTCAGTATGGAAAACCAGCTGAGGAAGTACTTTATCCACAACTCCCAGTTCTCTGGGCTTAAGCCACCTGCAGCAATCAGAAGGACCAAAAATAATAGATATGATACAACTATCCAAATTCCATTAAACCAGAAGGCTCTTTTCTGCTTTTTACAAGTTAGTGTTGAGTGGAAGTTGAGAAACAATGTCTTTAAAACCTTCAGCTAATGCATCCTGTGGACCACAGAAGAGAGTTCAGGGTACACTGGTGTATCTCAGAGGGGTTTTGTGATAGGGTCTTTTTTTTAGTTTCTCCTTCCTGTGATAACCTTTCACCCCAGGCTTTGTGCTCTTTGTGTGTTTATCAGCAAAGCACATCCAGATGCCCTTCAAGGCAGAAATGAGTCATACCTGACTCACAATCGCTGAAGCAAAGCTGCAACCTTTAGTTCATTTCCTGGGAGAAGCATCTGTTAGATTCATCTTGGAAGATTAAGCATTTCTCTCTGTCATTTTACAGATGGAGGCATTTGTGACTGGCTGAGGAAGGATCAACTAATTCTCTGCAATGGGTGGAAAACAATCTTCTCTGGGCAGTTGAAGCAATGCACTGAGGACTCTGAAGGTGCTCTATAGCAAATGTTGTCAGCCCTCTCTCTGTACGTAACTCACCCTGCAAAAGGACTTCTACTTTCACTACACACCTAAAAAAATACACCTTCCCCCCTTCCCATGACAAGTGTGCAACTGTGCAAGGCAGGCAGCCTGCATACTCCCTACCCACATCATCCCTGCACTGTCGCTGTCTCTCTGGCTGCCCGATTAAGTGCCACTCAGGCAATGCAAGCTGCCCTCCATCCTGTGCTCCCCCAGCTGCACCTCTGAGTTGTCTATCTGGCAATAAAAAACAAACGCACTGGGAGGCCACTGTAGGAACAACTTTGTTTCTCAGAATTGTGACTTTTCACCTCCAGAAGCTTCCCAGATGTTTCTGCACAGTCAAGGCCCCCTTTCTAACTTGACAGAGGGGGTGAAAAGGAGCAGATGCACTAGGCACAGCAAAGAACAGTGCTGGAAATCTGAGGTTTTTTCTTTGTTTCCTTGAAGAAGTCTTAGTTTCTCTTCAGACTAAGCCCTCCTACACAGGATTTGCTTCACAGAACTCTGTTTTTTTGTTTTTGTTTTGTTTTGTTTTTTTACAAACTGAAAGAGACCTAGCAAGGTTGCTGCCCCATTGTTTGGATGTGCAAATCTCAGAATCAAAGGAAGATTGCCCATTCCTCCCCGTGAGGGCTTGACCACATGTACATCCCAATAAGTCAAACTCTGCCATGGTATATGGCTTTTCTTTCCTCCTTATGCCTCCAAACAGCACAAAAATGCTAATAATTATGTATATCCCTTGCTATGCACATTCCTCTGCTTACCACTGTCTTCCTTCTTGGCTGAATAGTCACAGATAATTCACTTGTCTGCACATGACTCACAGTTATTTTATTTCACACAAAACAATTTCTAATTGCATGTTGTATGGCTGTGTTATGAAATCCAGCACTAACTGTTATTACAAAATTAGTGCAGAAAACTCAAGAGGAAGGAATACCACAGTGAGAAACCAAGTAACAACACACAGAGGGATAGACCAAAACAGTGCCAGCTTTCCCATCTCTAGAAAAAAGAAGCTTTTCCATATGGAGCCAAGCATTTCCTAGCTGTTCACACAGTAACTTCAAGGTAGTGAGACAACTGGAATCCTTTTTCCTTTGCTCTCAGATGGCATGAGTTTTGGCAACAGAATACAATGGGAATTTGGTCTGGCCCTGCTTGTGCTTGCATTTGTGCTCAATAAGGTTTACAGCAACATTGACACAGAGTCACACATGGCAGCTGTGAGCTACCAGGGAGGCAGGTCCCATTCTTTGCCAGGTGTTCTCATGGCACCTTCAGAGGAGTTTTATGCACTTCTGGAAGGGTAGGCAGTCAATGAGAAAGTATCGTCTGGAGAAAACAGAGCTGATGTTATATCCTGGTAGCTTTTCACATTCCTAGGGAGGGCCAAGTCAGAAACGTGTGAATATTCAATTTTGTTCAGACCCCTAACTCCATCTGCTCCCATGATGTCTTTCAGAGCATTGCCATTGCTAGATACTTCAGACAAAAAGTCGGGTGGACCCTGGTAGCAGACAGACAGAGGATAATCCATCCCATGGGCTACATTGTGTGCCCGCTTCTAATGCAATGTCTAGACCGTTAAAGAAAACAGATACAGGGAGAAAGGTGAGTTCCAGAACCCTGACTGTCCAAACTACCTAACCATTTACACACTGCAAGTATGACTTTGATCCGTAACAACTGCATCTTTTCCCTGCACAGGTCTCAAAGGACTGCACACAGAAGAAACCACTCCAAACAGCAATATAGGCAAGGCTCTGTGACCCTCTATGTCCCTCTGACACTGTCCCAACAGGCATACTTCCTCATAGCCCTACACACCACATTCAATTTCATACTATAAAAACATTGTTCTTGGATAGTGGAACACATCCCTGTCATTAATTTGAATACTTTGAATGAGAAAAACATTCACACAAAATGAATAGAGGCATGTCTTGCTACACACTGAGGATGCCCTTTAAATGTCTTCAGTTAAACACAGGTGGAATGGTGAGGTCAGGGCAAATCATCAACCATTCATCATCAATCCAGGAAAGAGAGAAGTAATGCCAAACAAGATTCACCATGCATGCTGCTGGGGGCAGATTCTTAGCAGCAAGGGGTGCTTAAACACTTGGACAGATTGCCACAGGGCACACTATTCTCTATCACTACCAATATTTGTACAAAGATGAGACATCTTCTGATGAGGAAATCACACCTCAGCCAGAAGCTTTCAGGCACAAAATAAAAGATACTGGGTGGGAATCACTGATCTGCACTATGCAGGTGGCCAGCCTAGGAGAGCTGATGGTCCTTTCTGGCTTCAGAGTCAGAAGAAATATTGTGATTTAATCAAGCACAGAAAACCCCTACAGGCAAAAGCTCAGTTCTGGAAGACTGCCAGGTCTCTGCAGTTGGCTGCAAATGAAGTGCCCAGTCCCTCACTTGCACCACTGGCAATCTGAGAAGCTGGTCACAGAACTGAGAATAACACAGGTGCTTAAGATAGTCAGGATTTGAAATGTAAACAATCATGGAAAACAAATAGGATGGATATGAGGCAGACTTCATGTACCCAAGGAAGGTAAAAGGATGGAGCTAAGTGATCATTCAGGCCCATAAGGTGACAGGTGTAGTGGGGAAATGGGTATCATCTTTCCTCAAGTACCTCTCCACCTAGCCCTGTGATTCATTCTGGCTTCATTCATGTAAAACACAAGAATATGAATGAGAAATCCTGTGAAGTGGAGAGGAGGAGGAGGGGAAAAGGATTTCATGCTACCAGGGCAACCATCACCATGGCAACTATTTAATTAATGAGCTGCTGCTGAACCCTACCAATATGGTTCTAGTGAAGTCATGCTGTAGTAATTACCAGAGTTTCATTCATCCTGCCCTGGCAGGGGCTATGTGGGCAGCCTGGAGGAGTCTGTGAGCTCTGACAGACAGGAGAGAACAGCTTGCTGAATCAATGGAAGGAGAGCACGTGCCCGGGAGTGTGCTCCATTCATCCTCCAAGCCAGCTCCCCGGGCACTCGAGCACACGGACCGCATGCCATCCAATCCATTTTACAGTCCCGCACTGCCAAAGGGCAACCCAGCTGGCCTCCTGCCACCGACACAGGCAGCATTCACAAGCAGTCTGCAGAGCTAGCTCACCTCCCTGCTATGCCTTCAGCCTCCAGTAGATGATACGGAAAATAAGCAAATGAGCTGGTGATTTGCCTTCTCTAGCTGGAGGATTTCTCTTTCACTCAGCAGGCAGCAACGTAACAGCTGCATGGGCATCCCAAGTGGAAAAAGAGCTCCTGATAAACACAGTGAGGTCGAGAGGCATGTATGTACCAGGAACTCTTAAGAAGATGAGAGCTATTCTGTACAGAACAGGATAAATAAAATACTATAGATGAGATACATAAAGAAAAAATGCTACTATTTTTTGGTGAGCATCAAGTTGTCAAATTTACCTTTTCTCATGAGATTACAAGATGCTCTATGATACTGCAAGAGACAAAAGCTCATCACACCACTACCCTGTGGTGTTACCTGCTCCACAAAGATTCTCAGGCTTTGCGGGACTTGGACACAATTTATGCTGATCACAAAGACAGGACATTTTACAGTCATAGTTGATTGAAATATGTGGAAGTCTACAAACTCACGTGCTGCAAGACATACCCTTTTCCAGCCATTGCTGTCTACAAGCCAGCTTCACCCTCTTTAGAAAACACAAATTAATCTGCCAAATATTTTCACGGCAACTGAGAGAAATCAGAAAGATAGGCTCCCCATTCACCTAAATCTCAGCCCACAGGATTAGCTGTGCACCCTGGAACTGCCATCACAGTAAAAATCACCATGCATTGTAGAGAATTCACTGTACATCACACTGACCATCCCGGCCATCAGGGCCAGAAGTGGTGGGATTTATTTTCTGAGCCTTAAAACAAGCACACTTACACCTGAACTGATCATCCACCCTCCCTTTATAATCAACAGAGAGAAATAAGCCCCTCTTGTCAGTAGTTTTAGATGCCTGATGAAGGATGTTTTCCTTCTAGAAGTGCCCAGGTTTCCTCCCCAACAACACAGCACCTATGAAATCAGTGAGTATGGATGGGAATCTGATGGACCTCTATACCTGGAGAGACCTGTTCTGATACAACAGCCTCATTCCTCTTCTGCCCACGAGCTCTGAGTTGGCTTTAGTCAATGGTTAAATACAGGAGCACAGTTAAGTATACCTGACAGGAAACAGTGTGCGCTCATGTGGAATACTAAGACATCATCCAGCCTGAATTGTCTCTGAAGTCATATTGGCTAATCTTCAGTTGTCTACTATTTCAGGAGGACAGCTACAGAGAAAAAGAGGAGTGGTCTGGATAATGACTACCTTCTGGAGTATCACAACCTGTATGTAGTTTGAAAACACACATTTACATCATAACCTAAGATCCAGATCATGGGAGAAAAGCCATCTTCCAGCACCTCTCCTTTCACATAGAGCTAGGCAGAAAGAACAAACATTGGCTGGATAGATGGAGACAGATTATTTTTCATACTACAGAGAGTTCCCATTCAGGTCAACACAGTATATTCAGAATCAAACTAAAAGTCACCACATAAATATGAGTCTCAGGGTCCTTTGGTCTGTCTTGCACTTGGCTGGATTCCCTGCTGGCCAGTGGGATGTGTCAACATCTGGTTTGGGCTGTAGATGAAGCAGTGAGAAGAGTTAACCTAATCAAAGCACCTGCAGTGAAACCTAAGAACTCTTCTCTGAGTAATTACTTCTCAATTCCATGATCAGGCCAAATGGAGACAGGATCAGCAGCAGTGTCAGGGTCCCATACTTGCAGTAATCCTCAGCTCTTGATGTCAGTTTTAGACGGGCATATTTAAAGACTATCAGAATACTGAAAGACAGATTATGTGCACTTTATGAGAATGCAGCAATTATCTGCTGGCTAATACACTCACACCAAATGGCTGGAACTCACATGCACCCCAACTAAGGGGATCCAGTGCTGGCTGCCTGGACAGTAGACTCACTCAGATGGAAAGCATTAGTTTTTACTGCTCCTTGGAGTGGGCCAGGCCTTCATCTTGCTGAGCTGCCATCTTCCAGCTCTCTGATGTTTTCCCTGTTTTTGTCTTCCACCTTGTCATATCAGTGTGTGCCCACTTGAACCCAAAAAAGCCAACACACCCCTTTGCCCAAAGGGCAAAACTTAGCTGTTTCCCTGCACTTTGTCAGCCATGGAAATCAGTATTAGCTAGCTCCCAGTTTATGCCATTGTAAGGAATATTTACTTTCTAAGTCTTTATAAGAAATACCAGTGCTCACAAGGAAATGCATGCTGTCTTTCCACTATAAAGACCTAAACATCCATTACTGTAACACCTTAAGTAACTCATGGCTGACCTGTGAGCTAGGGCCTGGATATGAGAGAGTCATCTCACCTGACTTTAGGTAACCATTTTAGAATGAGCCAAAGTGCTCATCTCTCCATAGTTTGTAGGAGGGAACTCAGACTGCTAACACAGAAAACAGAGCATGACACTGGAGATACCTGGACAGGTGAATCCCAGCAAAACACTAACAGTTACACTGAGCAATGGATTTAGGCACACATTGCAGTGCTTAGGCAGAAATTAAATGCCCAAATCCATGCTTAGCACCCAAGATCTCTAGTCAGTGTCCTTCTCACCCCAAGGGCATTTAACTCACCTGCCAACACTCAGCCTACCCAACCTACTACGACCAAATCTGAGCACTGTCTGTTCAAGACCATATCCACATCTCAAAACAAGTTTCTCTTCTAGAGGATGTCTGGAACAATGTGGGCAGAGAAGAGCACTAAAAGTGTCTCTATCAGGGTACTTCTCTCCAGTTAATATTGCACACTGATGGTGTTTGTACTAAAGTTTGATTGAAACATTTCTCAGATCACATAAAATCTGAAATCAATTTCCTTTAAACTTATTTTTGAGGTTTTAAATGTAAACAACGTAGTCACTCTGATTATAATCTGGCACCACCAAATCAGTCTTTACTTCTCTAGTGGGGAAAAAGAAAATCAGAAGAAACTTTTTGCCCAGTTTCCAAGCTCATTCTTTACAACATTTAAAAATGAGGCAAGAAAGTAGCAACAAAATCTTCTGTTATAAAATGTAGATTTTTTTATTTTTTAAAATCAAACTTTTTCATCCATGCCGGAACTAAAACATCCACAGCAAAGCATTGCTTTGAAGCAAGAGCCACCAGGACCTGTTATAACCCAGTAAATACAGGATCTGTAACGGAGGTCTGCCATTTTTTCCCTAAAAGCCTTTCTATTTATACGCATCTTGGCAGGCTTGAAAGTACCTGCCAGATGGACAGATAACTGACGTCCGGAAAAGACACTCCACCAGCTGCTGCTAGCAGGGGTTAGGAAGCAGAGAGGATGGCTAATAAGAAACCACTTACTTCCTCACGGCTGCTGGCTGCCTGCTCCCTTCCTAGGGCTTAATGGAATTTGGAGAGAGTATTTGAAGTCAGACCATCTGTCAGCACACGTATCTATCAGTGGAGTTCCAGCACCTTGCTTGCACATCAGGCGCAAGCTTTGCTTCCTTACAGGAATCTTTGTTGGTGCGCTGTCGTCCTTCTCCCCAACTGCCACAGCGATTCCCACCAGGCAGAGATGATACTTGCTGCGGATGAGCTGGCAAGCTGAGACTCATGCCAACAGGAAGAGGGCTCCTTCGATAGCTGCTGGGTGCAAGTCAGAGGCAGCTGTGCCCAGCAAAGGAATAAGGGCAGAGAACTACCTTTCATACCACTCGGAAACCATGAGCCCTCTGAGACCACAGGCAGTCCTGGGTGGAAAAGCCCTAAGAGCAATACTGGACACAAAGCTGAAGGAGCTGGGCACTTTCCTTGAAAACCACATCCTGGCCTACACTAGATGAATGGTGAGCAGAGCAAAAGGAGTTACTAAAACAGCAATGCCAGGTCTTGCCCTCTGCAAGAATCACAAAATTTAAAATGCACTCATATTTAGGAATTCTCTAGCAGTATTCCTGGTTTTATTGTCTTCGTCACTTACTTCTTAGTTTTGCTAAGTACTTCCCACCAGAACACACAGAAACTCTGTTTATTAAGATCCCAAACAAATACTTCTTACACCTTTCTGTGTTTAGTTTCTCCTCTGCAGCTTCAAAACCTGAATGTGCCCTTCTCCTTTCTTTGCAATCAGGGAGTCTAGCACAATGAAGAGACTCCAGGAACTGGGGCTTTAAGGCCAGCTATAGCTTGTGTGAGCCTCCTGAAAGACTCACAAGCATTTTCCCCATGTTTCTCTTACTCTCCTTTTTAACCCAAAGCGATGCCCAGACTCCCTCAACAGGTAACAGCTGAATAATAGGGCAGAAATCTACAAACATTTTTGCAGTCTGTTGGTCAAGAGGACCACTGGAAAAAAGCCACACACTCCTTTGTGCTGCATCAGTATCTCTACTTGTCTAAATCTCACTTCTCCCTCTGCTTCCACCTTCCCATTTGTAAAACAGCACCACGATGCCACCCTCCTTCATGAGCTTCTCAGAAGCATGATTTACAAGAGCAACGGACTGCCATCACTCTACTTAGAAGGAAAGCCCCCACCTGCACACAGAACCTAATTAAAGCAAGTTTGACTGATAGATTAGTTTGCAGTTATTTTTGTTCTCCAAAAACCTACACATAAGAGGAAGTACTCTGTTCTGATGCATTAACATGGCACTTATGTGTAATTCATTCTCTGCATTTATTTCTATCTTGTTAATACTCTTGCCTGCAGAAGAGAATAAATGGGAACAAACAATTGTTTTGGATATTTATTCTTCTGGGTCTATTTCGGAGATCTGCCTTGTACTAGTAAGATAGATAAATGATAAATATTACAGCTCCTCTTTGTCTATGATATCATTTATAACCAGAATAATCCTTAGTAGCTCTGCTGAAATCAGAAGAGCTACTTAGAATTGAAGGGCTGCTACTGAGATCAGCATCCACCTATTGCAATACTGGTTGCATATACCAGCTCTCTTGGACAGGTTTGCAGACATTTTCAATTTTACTCAATAATGACATTTTTCATACAACATCAGATCTTGGAGCCTTAATTTGTCATTTTGCTTTCCTTCTCGCTCTCTTTTTTTTTTTTTTTCCCCCTCAATTTCAATTCCACTGAGTTAGAAAGTGATCTGAGACATTCCAACAGTAAGAGACAATTAATAACGACTTCTTTTAGGTAGTTTCATGATTTCCTAGATGATTTCACATCTCTGAAATTGGGCTGGGATCTTAGCAACACCAAACAAATTCTCTGAGTTGCTGCAGATCGGTAAATTACCACTGCTGACTCCTTGAGAGCAATGATTTTAGAAGCAGTTGCATTCACATCAGATATGTTGAAAATCCCAGTAACTTGACAAATTTGATCATCCTGTTTCGAACTTCTCTTTTCAATACATTGAGTCAAAAAATAAAAAAAAAAAACCACCAAAACCAGAGCCACTCTTAGTCTTTCCCCAAATACTGCCTTGTTGGTGAATTCATTTTAAATTCCTTCTGCCTGAGAGAGGCCAAGGCTCCATTAAAAATCATTCAGCTGCACCAATTAGAAGCATTAGTTTTGGTAACCTCACTACACTGACAAAAGCAGGGCACACGGGTTAAAGCTCAGTAATTTCTTGTGGCTTGGTTTGCTGGAACAATTGTGCCTTCCCTGCTGTAGCAGCATGACCTTGAAAAGACCTTGCTGATACCACCCTCTGCCAGAGTCCTGCTGCCCACATTCACCTCCTTTATATCCAGGACAATACTCTGGAGTCTAGAAGGAAAGGATGTTTCATCCAAAAGATGGCAAGTTGATATCAGGGATGGCAGGAGCTGTCCTGAGCAATATGCTGCTGCCTGTTCATTAGGGGGTTTAGTTACATGCGAGTGATCACCAGGAGCAAGTGAATGATATTCTGGGAGTAGAAGCCAGAGGAATGAGATGGAAGACAGTGAGCCATGCAAATGGACTTAAATGGGGATGGTAGTGCAAGTCTCAGTCGTATTGATGCTGCAGCCATAAGTGGGAGGAACTGCGTGACTCAGGCACAAACAACTCTGGATGTGGTCAGAGTTTTTATTTTGGTAGCATTTAGATAACCTGGATGAAAAATTCATGCAATAGAGGTTTTCTGCTGGGACAAAAATAAGGCGAGCAAGCTGCAAACAGGCCCCATTGCTGAAGAATGCTGGCCTAGAAACAAAATTGAGTTTCCAGTTCTTCTTGGTACTGCATGGCTGCCATTCAGACTTGGTTTGTTTTCCCATTCTTCCCACACTTCACAGTTGCCAGCACAAAAAAGGCACACTCCTAACCTCACAATCTAATTGCCTACACAGTCGGAGGAACGGCAATCTTTGACTATAACATTGATCTGGGAATGATGCATCAAGAGGAATCCTACTGGACTGGGTCACTACAGGTAAGAAGCAACTATTAAAAGTTGCCAGTTCGTATAAGTACTCCATTATCACTCACTTCAGCATGAAATTTGCTGTAAGGGTGTAATATCAAGTGTTCCGTAACAATAATCTACAGCACTGCAGTTCTTGAAGACCTGTTAATGAAGATAAACACATAAATTTAACACATGGCTACTAGAGGAATTGGCTGGTTCACCAGGACTTTATTACTGTTAACATATTATCTTTCCCACATGGAGTTTAATTAATGCAATGAGAGAAGAGAGAGTGGCAGAAGCAGCAGCAAACCCAGAAATGTCAGAAGGGCCAGTAAGCACCACCAGCCACCCCAGACTTAGACACAGACAGCTAATAGAAGGCAAGGCTACAACAAAGTCAAATAGCTAAAGATAAATTCAATCTATTTTTCAGATAATTGAAATCTCATAGGCAATATCCCTTAATATTTCAAAACAGCCCAGTAGAAACTAAGCCACAGTGAAAATATTGGAAGATTAGATATCAACTCTGGTAGACCTGTTCATTTTTAGTGTCAGGATAGTGGATCGTATGATGAAGTGAAAAAAACTCAGGAAATCTCTGTCTTGAGGATCTTAGCATTCTGGTGAATTCCAGGAATTTTCTAAACTTCTGCAATTCATTGTGGCAGAGAGTTCAACAGATAATTTTATTTTTTTTT
>VWYK01039817.1:2917-22350 GCA_013399775.1 Semnornis frantzii | reverse complement strand
ATGTTCAGCTTCCTTAATCATGGAAAATATGTCCCAGCACTGCTTGAAAAGTTCTATCTGGCCAAAACCATGCCGGAAGCTGTGCTTGCAAATTCCACAGGAGAGATGATAACAGGCCTATGCCCTGACCTCAATGTAGTAGTACATACACATCTATAATGTTTTCATGCATAAACGGTTACATTCCAGGTGTTGGTTTATTGTTTATTGCATTTATTGTTTTACTGCAGAACTTTTGGTAGTCTTAATTGAGCATCCCAACAGCCTGTAAAATATCTGGGAGTTCAAAACTGCATCTGCAAATATCAGATAAAAAAAATCTTACCTTTATGGTATATATCTCATACTGCTGCACAAAATATACTTAACAAAAATAATTTTATAACCCTAATAAGTATTTATCCCCACAAGCAACAGTATTTCTTGTACCTCAAGAAATAAATCACATCAGACTGACAAAAGGGAGATCCTTATGAGATTATACTCCTTTTGAACTGCCTTTAATTTAGTGATCCAAAAAGAACTGATAGAACAATGTGTGTTCATTTCATGTTCTGGAAGTAGTTAAGCCTGTTAGAGATAATTCATCCTTTTTAAAAGATAAGTTTTTATATATAAGATGTTTATCCTTGATTACTTGTCATAATGAAAAGCAGATCCATTATTAATTGAATTGCTCTATAATAACTTGAAGAACTAATATAAATTCTTTAACAGGGCAGAAGTTAAAAGCCTTTAAATTCTTCACAAATTTGAAATCTGCTCTGTTCTGCTTTTACCACTAACAGTTTTGGCCCTGGTACAAGGAAGAACTTTGCCATCGGACTTTCTTTGAAGTTAGCAGAAAATTTATGGTCTTACATAGGACTAATCAGAACCTCACAGTTAAGCAGAGATGCGAGCATCTGCTAGATCACAGAGCCTGTATAGCTCTTACAATGCCAACTTGGTTATTTTTAACTGATTGTTTTGCAGTAAGATCAGAGACACTGTAAACTGTGATTCCAAATGACTATGGGCCAGATCATAGTTGCCTCATTCACCCTGTGTAGTGATGTGATGTGTAAATGGATCTCACCATAAAATGCAGCTTCAGCTCAAGTGGCACACATTCAAAAATATGTACTTAAAAAGTGTAAGATGCTAGTCAATCTAAAATAATTTTTACCAGTTGTCTGTAGCTTGTTGGAGTAAACCAGCAGAATCATACAGCATATGAACATATCTGGTCCTGATATCTGAGTAGGAAAGGTACAAAATGCACACAGAAATAAAATGGATCTGATCTTGATGACATTCTCTGGTGCTGTTCCAACACTTCAATCCTGATGAAGAAGAGCCAGGATGACTCAGCCAGTGATGCAGGGGTGCAAACATCATTCTGGACCAAAATGTGGCTACACACTCCCGGGGCTGCATGAATCTCTGACATGCTACAAATCACACCAAGATTTAAGTGTGAGCCTTTAACTGCCACAAGCAGTTTTACTCAGCACACCACGGCTAACACTTCAGCTCCTGGTTCTGCTAGAAGGTGGTACGTGGCATGAACCATTTTTCTGTCTTACCTTAATCCTCCCAAAGGAATAACCCCTAATACATCCAGATGTCATTTTTGCCTTCTTGTTTGGTAATTTGTTTTGTGCATTTCCAAAACCAAAACGGAACAACACAGGCTCTAGTCCAAACCTGGTCCCAGAAAAAAGACTGGGAATTTTCTCACTGACTTCGAAGTACAATGGTGAAATTGAAAGTGGCTGACTGCAACAAAGCTGTTGTCTCTCAGAGTTATAAACTGATCAAGAAATTCAACTAAGGAGCTAAGGAACTAAGTTTTCAGATTCTGTAGTGCCTTTCCCTCAACTAGTCCTTAAAAGGTGAGTTAAAGGCAAAAATTGAAGTGCTGCTGCTGAAGAACTGGAGATAAAGAGAAACTCTGACAGAAGAAAGCTTTCCAAATAACCAGTCAAAAAACAAAACAAAACAAACAAACAAAAAATCCCCAAAAAACCCAAACCTCCTCTTGGGACAGAACAAGGACCTTTCCACTGGGAGACTCAGATTTATGTGGTGTACCTGGATCTGGACCACTTTCTCAGAGGCACCTCTGCAATCCCAGGACAGAGCTGTGTGGAAGCTATGTGAGTCATTAAGTCCAACCCCACCACTGAAAGTCCCGGGTCACACTCCTGTTTCCAACATAAGGTGAGTTTTCCCACTGCTGTTATTCCACAGTTACTGCTCTGATGGACAAACTGCTTAGATAAATTCACTCATTTCATCAAAACTACTCACAGTGGGAAGAAGGCACAGACAACACCATCACTCTCTGCTGCTTTCTGATGTACAAGATAGCAGTCCCCAAATATAAGGTCTGGCATATGAGGAAAGGCTCTGTTGGTACCATTTGTGCATGCTCACTTTTCAACAGAATCACTATGTTATTTTTCTCCAGCTGTGCATTACTCCTCCATTTGTGTCTTCAGTATAAATCACTTTCCAGAGTGAAGACAACCACTCTTATTACAAGGGTTGGGCTACCTGGCAGATACTGTTGGCAGGCCCAGATGGAATTTTTCATTTTTTCTTTTACATTTTAGTAAGCAGAAATAGGTAAATTGCCACTCACCAAACCCAGGGAAAACTGTGTAGGTGAGGGATTAAGCAAGCCATCTCTATGCAAGATGTAAATCCTGGGTACCATGCTCATCTTACCTGGGGAGCCATGCCAAAGTTATCAACTCTTTGCATCTTTGATGGTACCTGTCACAAAACCTGGAATTTTCTCCCAGAAAATGGAAACCTGGTCAGGAGCAGAGGCCTCATCAATTAGCACATGCCAAAAGTGCCAAGTTATATGTAACATTTGTGATTTAATCTTGAGCATCCCTGAGACAGTAGTCATCTCCCAGTTTGGTCTAGGGTAAATGTTACAGGGCACTGCAATATTCTCTGGGTCAGCATGCAATGAATAGAAAGCTTTTTCATAGTCCCAGTGTCATAAATCCTTTACCATCCAGTGACCTGTATTGTATTTCTCCACATATCTTGATGCAATAGTTCTGTTTCTCCAGGCCTAGTGAAATATAATTTAATGGAGCAAACTCACAGCCACTGAGGCCCTAAAAAATGAGAAACAGGAAGCAAAACTAAGTCTGGTAGATTAATTTTCTTGAGAGTTTATCAGCCATAGATAAGCATTTTATTTTCTTGGTTTCTTTCTGGCTTTTTGTGACTAGAAGCTGAGAAATACATTGGCTGTTTCAAAGGCTTCAAAATGTTTCAGCGGAGAGACAAACTGACATCAAAGAAAATCAGTGGGTTTATGCTACACAAACTAATACTGTTGTCACAATTTCCCAACAACTCCTCCTTTTCTGGTAGAAGATTTTCTAAAAAGTCCTTATTGTAAACAACTCTCAACAGAGCTTAATTTGCCTTTACCAAAGTTACAACATTGAGGTCCCTCATCCCACCAGACATCAATATGCTGTTGACTGTATCCACCTTTCTTCTCTAAAAATGTAAAACCTTTTGTCTGATTTCAGCCCAATGTATACAGAAATGCAAAGTGTGATTGAATCAGAATTATTAGATTTCTACCATCTTCAAAATTAGGGCTTTGTATAGTAGGTCAGAAGGCTGCTTCCCGACCTAGTGTAGGACAGCTGAAGAAACTCACCCACATCAGGTGTCCATGGATCCTGGCAGAAGCTGCCTCTGAACCCCAGCTTTGTTATCTTGCACAAGCTGTCCTCCTGTGCATCCAGTGCCCATGCTTGCATACATGTGTGCCCAAGGGGACATGGAGACAAGGGTCACTCTCACTGGCTGAATGATGCATTCACAATGGATGACTTGGGACCATTCCCCTGGTTGGGGGGATCTGATGGCTAGCAGATCCTAGATGGCACTGAAATTAGTGGACATTAGTCTGGCTCAGAAATGGCTAGGAAAGGGACATGAGTTGCAAGTGGCATTGTGGGTCTGTCCAAAAATGTCTTGCTTTGTATGAGGCAAACAGCTCCTTGTTTCAAGTAGGAGAGGGGAGACGAAGGACATTCATTAAAGATGACACTGATGATCTCTATTCAAGAACTCAGAAGACTATTCTCTGCCCTCTTTTGCCCTTTTGCAAAGCTGAAGCCAGGAATGAGCACATAAGGACATCATCCTCCCATGACCTGAAACTAGAACTACGCTCTCCATTCAGCATCAGTGTAGGAAGAGCAGGAGGAGGACTGTGCAAGTTCCCAGGTAAAAGAGCAATACCAGTTCCAGGATAAAATCTCCTCAATCCTAAATGCGTGTTGCCCCAGAACTTCTCTTATCATAGTAATTAATTCCACAAGCTGGCAGCAAGTTTTCACTAGATCTATTAGAAATACTAAGATATCTCATTACCTTTGCTAACCAATACACATACACAAGGGGCAGCAAGCTTCTGACTTAAGTCTTTCATCTTCCTCCTCACCTCCTTCATTTTCTACATTTCATTCCTTCAGCATATATGCATATCAGCATCTATCATCCTTCCAACTAACTGTGTGCAGTTCTGGAGCCCCCAGCACAGGAAGGACATGGAACTGTTGGAGCAGTTCCAGAGGAGGGCCATGAAGATGATCAGAGGGCTGCAGCAGCTCTCCTATGAGGACAGGCTGAGAGAGTCGGGGGTTTTCAGCCTGGAGAAGAGAAGGCTTTGAGGAGACCTAGTAGTAGCCTTCCAGTATCTGAAGGGGCCAACAGGGAGGCTGGGGAGGGACTATTTACAAGGTCTTGCAATGAAAAGACAAGGGACAATGGGTTTAAACTGGCAGAGGGTAGATTTAGACTGGATGTTAGGAGGAAGTTCTTCACAGTGAGGGTGGTGAGACACTGGAACAGGTTGCCCAGGGAGGTTGTGGCTGCTCCCTCCCTGGAGGTGTTCAAGGCCAGGTTGGACAGGGCCTTGAGTGAGCTGTTCTAGTGGGAGGTGTCCCTGCCTATGGCAGGAGTTTGGAACTAGATGATCCTTGAGTCCCTTCCAGCCTTACCATTCTATGATTCTATGATTCTACATAACACAAAGTATTTAAGGCCATTTAAAATGTTTTCATGCTTCTACTAAAGAACAGAGTGAATTGTATAAATAGGGAACTCTTCAGCCTTGAAAGGCAATTTGCTCTAGACTGGAAAAATGTAGCAATTCAACATCAGGCAATGAAATAAGACAGTAGCTCTTGACAGCACAGAAGTGAGCAACACTTTATTCCACTGAAAATGTAAGTAGGAAAGACAAAGAATGATTGCTCACTTGGAATTTAGCAAAAATAGGAACCTTAATACTTCTTACTCCTGCATAAATGTCTTTGGTAATTAAAAGACCATAAGTAAATAGTATGCTTCTTTCTCCTGCTGCAGACAGACCGTCCAGGACCAGAAAATCCCTTTAACAGTGTGCTTGGGAAACAGGGTCAGTCACCAACTGACTCAATAAAATAGTGCACATGAGAAAAAGAAAAAACTATTTCCTGTCACAAGCAAACTCTTCCTTTTAATCTCTGATCTAATTTCATTTTTTATTATGATTTAATACGATTTAAATTTGTGAGTTTTAAAATCCGAAAAGACAAGTGTCCAGATGGTTTGGTCGCAGGTTAAAATGAAGCTGTATTTTGTTTTGGGCTTTGTTTTGGGCTGGGCAAAAGAAACCCCCCTTCCAGTATCTGAAGGAGGCCTGCAGGAAGGCTAGGGAGGGACTATTTACAAGGTCTTGCAATGACAGGACAAGGGACAATGGGTTTAAACTGGCAGAGGGGAAATTTAGACTGGATGTTAGGAGGAAGTTCTTTCCAGTGAGGGTGGTGAGGCACTGGCACAGGTTGCCCAGGGAGGTTGTGGCTGCTCCCTCCCTGGAGGGGGTCAAGGCCAGGTTGGAGGAGGCCTTGAGTGAGCTGTAGTAGTGGGAGGGGTCCCTGTCTATGGCAGAGGGTTGGAACTGGATGATCCTTGAGGTCCCTTCCAACCTTACCATTCTATGATTCCAAACTCTCAGATCCATTAAGATACTTGGATTAATTCAGATGGGAGCAAATGCTTGCACCGTTTACATTTCCCATGGATTCAAAGACTACAGAGTTATTTATATCAATGTGACCTGGAAATCAGAACCTGGGCCTGTCACTTGAATCTGCTTTTAAAAAGTAAGATAAAAACGAGCAAGGAGAATGAATTAAATACTTACAAACAGGAAGATACGGGGATGCAAATCAAATGTCCGGTGCGCAGAAGTGGTTAGTTATCACAGCCAAAGCTAAAGAGGCTTCATACTGAGAAAAGCTCCTATTAAAAACAAACAAACAAACAAAACCACAACAAAAACAAAAGCAGAAGAGTTTAGCAATAAAATACTAAATTTATGGTAAAAAATAGTATAAAAAAAAATCCCACAAACTAAGAAATGAGTAGAAGTACTCAATTTTGTCTGCTCTGGGTGACAGGTATTTCATAAATAAACAACTGGAATCCTGGCTTGTTTTATTCCTGCTAGCTGAATCCTCCTGCTGTCCAGTTACAGCACTGCATATACAGTATCAAAACTATGATCTTGATCTCTGCTTTACAGCCATGCATTAGTAACACTTCTCTCCTTTTGCAGAGTGCTCCAGGACCAAGACAGCCTGCTGTCCCCTGGCACCTCTTTAATCTACTGGAGCACTGTGTCTGCACTCCAATTCATTTCGCATTATCCCCTAAAGACTCTGCCAGGAATCAGGTCTTCCTGGGTCATACACCATTATTTATTTATTCTCTTTATTTCAGACAATCTGCAATTTTAGTTCACTTACCCGAAACCTGCAAACTGAATACTATATACACACAAGCACGACAAGCAGATTTTTGTGGTCCTACAGTCACACAATACCTTAAATTAAAATGTGGCCCCCTGAGCTGTTTTTAAATAAAGCAAATTAAACTGACTATATATGAAGAAACAATCCCAGATGATGCAGATTAAAGCAAAAGTAAGGCCACTTTCAAAAAGATCCTCCCCTCCACTCTGGGGAAAAAAAGACGCCTGCACAATCATTATACATCTCAGAACTCTACCCTTTCAGCACGTTTGGTTTGAACTGCATTAGGGAAGCAGATCTCTGGGGATGAATGTTAATGCATTGTTGTGTTGCTTTCATCCCTTCAATCACTGAATCACTTACGGTTTAAGCCTGTCCAAGTTCAATAAAGAAAATTATCTAGTGCAGCTGTCAAAAGTCAGCATTGTTGAAATCCAAATGTTTTGATAACATTGATTATACTAATGTTTCACCTCGAGGGAGCCAGATAGCTTCCTGACCACCTCCCCATGCAGGAGGAGAGCCAAGAGGCTGCACGTGAACCCTGAGGTTGGCTTCCTCAGGAATGCACCCAGCATATCCTCTGTATGTGAGGACATGCGCCCCATTGCCTTGACCAGAAGCATGTAGGCTGAGGCATGTGTGGCCACTGGCAGGAGACAGGGATGCAACAGCTCCTGTACATCCTTTCTCTGGCAAATCTGCCTCCTGTAACACAAAGCTTGATCCTTTGCCATTGTAATGGTTTTAGTTTTGTCTCTGTAGCAGAGATCCTTGCCCTTTGTTTCTTTCTGAAAAACTCTCCTGGGGGAAAGAGGCATGGACCTCTGCAACAGGGACTGTATCTTAAAACAATACAAATACAAACAAATATCCTTCTTTTCCAGCCCTCTTTTGCCTCTGCAAATCTCTTCTTTAATCTCTCTCCCCCCCGCAGTGAGAGAGCACTGCCCCTGCCCATTTAGCCCTTCATTCAATACAAAGTCCAATCCCCGGCAAGGCGAAAAAAACAGTCTACCAAGTCTTGAGCTGATTAAACACACCAGAGATGCAGTGCAGAACACAATACGTCCTCAAAGCTCTTTAAATGTGTGCATTCATATTCAAATAGCAAGTGTACACAAAGAGATGGAGTGGTCTAAGATTTTAATTACCTTTGAAGAACACAGACTAGAACATCAAGAAGCTTATCCGCAGGAGATCAGCTGGAATACACAGTTGTATCCCACTGTCCTTCATTCTTCTTGCACCAATCTAATGCACTCTATACCTACTTTCACTGTCCTAGCTGCAGCAGTAGCTCACAGCTGAGGCTCTCACTGACCATGTTCTGGTACAGCAAGATTTGTCCCAAATACTGTATTAATTCCCATCTCCAATAAGATACATGGGGAGCAGAGATCTATCTGATCCCTGTGTCTCTCAGCATGTAAATGGGGAAATAAATCTGTTGTACATCTGAGACCACTCGAGGAGAAATGAGGCCTGTTTCCCATGGGACTGTGAGTCTGAATCTCACCCAAAGGACAGGCAGTCACCAGGGTAAAATAATTTATTTCCCACTACTGTTGAAAATTTTTCATCAGCCTGCAATTTTACATTGGGGGTAAAAAAAGGAAAAACAAAAAACCAAAACCAACCCAAACCTCTAAACTCCACTCTGTTGACCATGGTGATGGGTCATATTTGAGCTCTCAGTGTCTAGTCCCAGCTTTATTCCATGTACTTTCACTGAGCAACTTCTGTTCCTGTTGACCACTTTAAGCCAAATTCAACCCCAGGCCAAGACCTCAATGACAGTCAAGCTTCTAACGTTTAATGACAGCAGATGATCAGGAAGAAGAGACATCAAGTTTCACACAGCCATTTGGCTCCCCTTCATAGCTTTAGATCTCAGCAACTGACTTCTACAGTAAAACACTGCCACCGAGATGTCACTGCCAAAGTGAAAGGCCACAGGTACCCACAAAAACAGCAGGCTGGAAGGAGATCTGTGACAAGGTTAGCCAGGGAAGAGGGCACAACTGATAGGTATTGGGATTCCTTAATTACTAAATTTTGTGGAATGACCTTTTGTTTGATTTATTCCAATTCTGAATTGAAAAGTTTTGTTTAAAGAGAAAATTCATGGAATGGCTGCCCACTGGGCAAAAAGAAGGGAAGGTTAAAAAAAAAACAACAACCTAGTTAAAGCCCCATTTCCCTCAGTGAAATGAGCACATGAAAGTATTTCAGCTGCTTCTGTATTGCCATCTCTCCATTCATGGTTGAGTCATCATGTTCCTGCTACCCCTTCATGTCTCTTGGGAGAAGATGCCATTCAGTATATGTGGAGGGGTGGTGGGGCTGTAATTAATCTCAGAACAAACACAAGTTAATTAAGCTTTGCTAGTTTGTGCCTGACTGTTAACATGGGGTCCTGATAACCACCTTTTGTATTCGAGACAAACAGACCAGTGCTAGGCTCCATGATTGGGACTAAATGGCAGGTGCAGCTGAACAGAATTCTCATGGGGCAGTGCTCTAGCTCCTCCACTCAGAGCAAAAACTACCAGATAAAATATCAAGCCCCAGGACAAGTAGTTTGTTGTTATCAGAGCTTGCTTTCATTCAGCATCACTCTCATCTGTGAAGCTAACAACTTGAAGGGCTCAGAACTCTCAGATCTAGCATCCCTCCAGGTAAAGGGCAAAAAGCCCTGGATATATCAAGCACTACCTCCTTCATCTATGAGGAATACAGTTTTAGGACAAAATGTAGCTAAATCTGGAAGCGAATGGATTTGAAGTCTTTATTGTCTGCTTCGATGTTGTGGCATAACATCCTGTCAAAGCCAGATGAGGTGGCTACACACAGAAGCATAGTTGAAAGCCTTTGTCTCTTGCACTTCACCTCCATCTTGGAGGTCATCTTGCAGACTTAGCAAGGGGCTCTGCTGAACAGTAGGCAGCCCTTAACTTCAAAATTCAATGGAATTACTAGTCCTTAACTAATTAAGCTGTAATCCAGAGTAGTAAGAGAACACTTTCCTATGGTAAAATACAGCTGACACACTGCCTTCAGTATATTTTATGAAAACGAAGTATATGGTTCATATAAAATCTAAAAACATTAATCAGATTTCATTTTAACCTTCTTAGAAATCCTGACACAACATAAAGCTAGGATAGAATTGTGTACACTTGATTCAACAGAAATCTCTGCTAATTTAAGAAAGATGTTGAGGTGCCTGAACATGTCCAGAGAAGGGCAAAAAGGCTGGTGAGGGGGCTGGAGCACAGCCCTAGGAGGAGAGGCTGAGGGAGCTGGGGTTGTTCAGCCTGGAGAAGAGGAGGCTCAGGGGAGACCTCATTGCTGTCTACACCCACCTAAAAGGAGGTCGTAGCCAGGCAGGGTTTGGTCTTTTCTCCCAGGCACCCACTGACAGAACAAGAGGACACAGTCTCAAAGTGCACCAGGGCAAGTTTAGGCGGGAGGTTAGGAACAAACTCTTCACAGAAAGAGTAATTGCTCATTGGAATGGGTTGCCCAGGGAGGTGGTGGAGTCACTGTCCCTGGAAGTGTTTAAAAGGAGGTTGGATGAGGCACTTAGTGCCATGGTTCGATTAATTAGAAGGGTTAGGGATAGGTTGGACTCAATGATCCTAGAGGTCTTTTCCAAAACCTGGTTAATTCTGTGAAAGTAAATTCTGCAATGCATCATTTTGTTTCAGAATTTTTTCCTCCCTAAAAAAGCAGATTCAGTATCAGCTACGTCCTGTGAACTGAAATGTCAAGAGAATTTTAGGCACAGATGTGCTGTCACAGTAACTCCGCTCACCATGACTGCTCCCTGAATCAGGTGCCTCAGTCTGTAAGAAAACAGCCTTCTCCTTCATTCCTCTGTTTCCCCTCAATGGTAAAACAGAAAAGATTTCCATCCTCACACCATCCTGCATTTGCCAGTGCAGGCTGCCAGCCATCCCTTGACAAAGAGACCATGGCATTTTAAAAACTGTATTTATGTGCATAATATTTACATATTGTCACTGTTTGCAAAACAGTCTGCAATAACTTATGCTGCAAAGACACAACACTATGGCAGTTGGAGTTGCAGTGAACCACACTGTAACGCACAAGCATAAGGGGGCAGGGTTGTACATGAAATGCCAGAAAGAGCAAGTGAGGATAACATAGACTACCAATAGAGAGCTTCTGCTGGTGCTAGATAGAGTGATCTTTGCAACATTGCCTCTCAGGTGTCATAGCTTTAGAGGACACAGCTGCACTCAAACCCAGACCCAAACTAATTCCAGTGACAGCGATGGTGGCAGCACAAGTGAAGGCTTGTCTCAGCATCTCACCAGACAGCCTCTGAAGGCATCAAAGCAAAAGCAAACATGCTGGAACATGTCAAGGAAATTAATGAAATGATGGGCAAGATGCCTGCACAAAGCTGTAATTGCATGCAAGGCAAGCTCAGAAAAAAGATGATAGCTTGAGGGAGACAAATGCTGAGAGCATGGGTTGATCGAAGCCCAGTCTTGGTAGAGGAAGGTGGCACATCACATATGTGGAGACTATCAAGGACACTTGAAAGCGAAGGCTACAGCTGACGTGTCTGATGCAGAGAAGAGGGAGCAGCAGGAGTGGAAGAGGTAGCCTGCAGATTCAGCTGCATCTCCTGAGGTTGGTTTTTGCAGCAGCACCATGGATTGACTATGCCGTAACAGGATTTCCTCTGTGCAAGCCAGGAAAAGGAGGTAACCGCACTCATGAAGACATGAGAGGAGTGCTTGCAAGCAAGTGCAAAATGTAGAGGGATTTAAATACTGAAAAATCTAGACAAGTCTCAAACTAATCAGGAGCATCAGGTTTTTCAGTAACTTCTCAATGTACTCTAGAGTTTCCCTTCTGCTTCTGCACAGATAGGGCACCAGGAGCAAAACTGCACTGCTTCCTGCCTCTGATGGGTAATTTACGGAATACAATTTATAATTTGCACTACACCAGTAAGACCAAATTATGAACGAAGACACTTGGCAGACACAAGCTGTCCCAGTCAGCCTTTTACATCTGAAAAGGTTAAAAAATGCAAATGGTATAAAACTCCTAAGCTAGATATATTCCTATACATACATTCACCAACTTGGTGATAGTGCTAGAGTAGACTTGGATGCTTGAATAACACTCATCAGTTCAAGGTCCTACAGCAGTTTTTCTGTTGACAGTAATACATGTGTTGCAAGTAGCAGTCTGCAGGCAGGCAAGACTGAATGCAAGAACAGAAGAAAGTCAGGGATGCATGAGAAAGGCAGGTGTAACATGCCTGCCTCTTGTTCCCCCACCTTGGGTGATACAGATGACTTTCCCTGAGAAAAAACTGGGGAAGGAAAATAGTCAGTACTAAGTTTCAACCAGCAACAGCCATCCCATATGGTCCAAATTTTATACATTTATTTTACTCAGCTTTCTCCCATCCTCTTATAATCACCTAAGAATTTAATTATACTCAATATGCACTCCTAATTTTCTTTGCTTATATAAGTGTTAAGCAATGTGGCAAATGCTCAGCTGTATACCACTCTTTTCACTCCAACTATGCAGTGTTTGCAAGGAAGAATTTGGTTTACTTGCTTTCCGTCCTAAATGTCATTACCTTTACTGTGATGATATCTTTATAGCTATCAAGTGTTTGAAAAGGGCACATTTTTGTGCATCCATCCTATTTTCTTTTTCCATGTTGTGCTGTCTAAGCTCAGCTCTCCTCCCAGTATATCAGATAGGCATTTTACAATTTATTTGCAGAGGGAGCAATTCCTTTCCTGTAATCTTCCTGCAAACAATGTGAAAAAGCACACGGGTGGCAATCTATGCTTATGCCCACAGAGCCAAAAATGTGCTTGCACAGTGATGACCCAACGCTTTGCACTACCAAACTCCCCAGTCAACAGCATCTTTCAGAAATGGAAACCAACCTGTGCCTCCCCTCTCTCGGCATCGCTCCTTCCCAAAGCAGCGCTCCTCCGAGAGACGCTGTACCCAGGCTCTTCCAGACCTCTCCCCTCTCTGCCTCCGGCAAAGGCAATTTCTTCCAAACGAAGTGTTCATTCAGTGCAAGCACTTTGACAACCCACGAAGTCAGCAAGGACAAAAATCGGTTCTTTCCGAAAAAGGTTTGGGAACAACCAAACACAGGCCTAACATCTCTCGGCTAAACGCATGTGAAAACCAAATGCCCTTGGTTACGACACACGAAAGACAGAACATTCAGAGGTCTCTCTCGGAGCAGCGCCCACCGGTGAGGCACGGCGGGCAGGCGCTTCTCTCTGCGCACCCAGCAGTTTCCCAAACCGCTGGGACCCGCTCCAGCCCCAGAGCGAGGCAGGCACACCGCTCAGCACCGGGCAGCGGGAGAAAGCGACGCCGGACGCTGCAGGAAGCCGAGCAACAGTTCTCAGCGGGTCGGTCAGTCCTACCCAGCGAGGCTGCGCTCAAACCGAGGAAGGGAATGAAGCGCACTGGGCTTTAGTCAGGGGGATTAAAAAACCCAGCCGGTCCCAAGGAAGACAGTCAGACCCTGCCGAAATGCTTCGGCTTGGGGGTAACCTGCAGCGCGGCACTCTCCTGCCCGCACCCGCCCCGCTGGGGTCAGCCCTGCTTACCACCTNCGGAGGGAGCACCGCCCCCGGCCCGCCCCCAGCCCGGCCCCGCCGCTCTGTCCGCCCGGGGCGGTGACAGCAGCTGCACCTCGGATCGGTGCCGGGTAGGTTTGCGATGTCGCAGGGGCGAGGGCGACAGGGGACATCTGCCAGCAGCCCAGCATTCCCCTCTCCGCACCCCGTGTATGGGCGCCGGTAAGGGGATTCATTCGCCTGGCGCGGGGAGCGAAACGCCTGCGCCTCGCTGCTATCAGAAGCGTGAAAGTCACTAAGATTTATTTGGCATCGCGCAAATTTCGCACTGACACCTGGCTCCGACTGTCCCGCAGTTGTCCCTCATCATACAGCACTGAAGTGCGTTGTGCTTGATGCCGCGAGCCGGGTTCTTTCCCGAAGAGAGGCCATATGAAGTCTACATCTCACTGGGTCCATGAGAAATGGCCCTTCCCAAGGCAGGAGAGTTAGAACTAGGTGATCTTAAGGGTTGTTTCCATCCCAAGCCTTTCTATGAGCCTATGAAACGTTCACAGCAGAGTCTGCAGAGGGTCAAATGACAGCACCGCCACCGGGAGTTGAGCACGAGTGGGTTAGCAGTGGCTCCCAAAGAAGAGGCAACATGCCCGTGTCTTCCCCAGAACTCTTCCAAGTTTCCAGGACAGCTGCTAAGGTCCTCAAGGACACTTTGACATCATTGACATGGGAGCAAATTAATAGTCATGCTGAGATCAACTGAGATAATGCGTATAAAGTCACACATAAATGAGAACAAAATCTGGCTTCATTCATTTGGGGACTGATTTACCTACACATACCACATACTTTGGAATCAAATATTGGGAAAATGCTATCTGAACAGGACACTCTGGAATCACTTATTGGGAAAATGCTATCTGAACAGGACACATTGCCTTCAGTGCACACTATGAAAGTAAAAGCTCAGCTGCCTTCTGGTGCTCTTGTCTCATCCAGTATGATTTTTTTTTGCCCAGATGACTTTACTGTGGTTTATAAATCAGTGATGAGCACTGTGAAGAGCAGATGGGGAGTTTAATGCACCCTCTGCAGCTCAGTCTTGTGTCTGGCTAATGTCCATGTGCAGTTCTGAAAAGGATGTTGGAAAAGGTTGTTCTTCATTTTAAATTGCTCTTTGGGAGCTGTGCAGTTCATAATGTGCTGCAGAGGCAGTTCTGTGAGATGTGCTTTCTTTGATATAGTCTATACAGTTTCAGTAGAAGAGTAACTTGGGAAGTCATGAAACAAAGTTTCTTTGGGAGGAATAAGACATATGAGTAAGTGAATAAAAGAGAAATTTCAAAGTGAAAATCATTCTCAAGGAATAAACCATATTACTTCTTGATAATAACCTGTGAATGTAGCAACATACAAAAGAAATGGGTTTGGCTTTCAAGTGGCAAAAAAGTCCTTTCCAAGTTTCACCAATGAGGAAGGCAGGCAATTTTTTGGTTGCTGTTTTGGCTTTGTTTGGTTGGTTAGTTTGGTTTGCATTTTTGTTTGGTGGGGGTTTATTTGGAGGTTTTTTTACCCCTGTTTTGTTTGTTTGTGTTGATTTGGGGTTTTTTGGGTTTGGTTGGGGTTTTTTTGGGGGGGTGTGTTTTTTTGGATTTGTCTTCTTGGAGTGGAAAGTCATATGGTATGTGGACACAAAAATATTAGAGTATCAATTAATGCCATAATATTCCTAACCTGCAAGCTAACCATTGGCTCAGTTTAACTCAGTTCATCCACTGGCTCAGTTCAGCTGCTGCAGAAGAAGGTAGATTTGACAGTGGACTCACTGATTACATGACTCATGTGGCAGAAACACACAAAGCCTGTTGAAACTGCAAGTAAAGAAGTATTATAAACACCTACTACATGACTGGCAATGATTAGAGATGAAGAATCCTGATGAAACCACCAAAATAAAAAGAGAATTTTCTATATAATTTCTAATTTGCGTATTCAAACCTGAGGTCTCTTTGCTACAAATCATGTGTCTGGGATGTCTCTGGATATAAACAGACAAATGGTGGATTAAAGTTCTCAACATTGATTTTGTCATATGGATAGGGACCCAGGTACAAAACTCTAAAGAGATGGGAGAAGCAAAAGTAGTAAAGCAAAATGTTTACATCTTAAAAAAAGAAAGAAATCCAGAGGAAAGTTTCTTGTTCTGTAAGTTGTCTATTCCAGCAGTGGAATTGCAAGCTAGGACAGACAGCAAGAATTTTCCCCCAAAGTCAAGCAGGAAGAAGAAAAGGAAAGGCAAATGCAACAGAGCTGAAATGGCTAGTAAGCCAGGCATGCAGCTGCTAGCAATGGTCAAAAACAATTGATGCTTTCTGAAGTAAACAAATTGGAATTTTCTTACTGTAGTAGGTTATAGTTCAAAGCCTAATCCACTGAGGAATGATAAATTCCTACTAATGAATATGCTTACACCACAGCATCAGGCACACTTACTACTAGTCTTTGGCTCTGGAAGAAAATTAGAAGTCAGATCCAGGTCTATCTGATGTGTATCACGATCTCAAAGTATGTAATGTAGGCTAGATTTTATCATCCTGTAAAGCTACAAAAAGATACTAGTGCTTAGGCAATGAGTAGAAATTCATTCTTGCAGCTGTGCTCTGGTTTGTCACTCTTTTCCTGAGTAGAGCACCTCTCGAGGGATGCTAGGCAGGAGTGCAATTTGTTCAGCAGAGGACAATGGGGCAGAAAGACTTCTGTGCTTCTCAGAGGTCACTGATATTGTCTGTTTTTTGGTTGTGTTTTTTTTTTTTTTTGGCTTGGGTTATGTCACTAATGTCCTGCTGCTCTTTGTGGGTTGTTCATTTGCCGTGAGCTGCTCAGTGACATGGGTTAAAGCAGCACCTGAGGAGTTGTCAGCAAGATCATGCCTCTCATGGTCAACTCGGGTGGCTGCGTCAGGACCTCATGCAGAGGCCATGGTAGTGGAAAGCGCCACAGCTCCAAAGTAATTAACTTGTGCTTTTACTGCTCTTCCTCCTTCTCACTTTCTCTGCAAACAGCACAGTATGAGCTGGCCCTTCCTGACAGTGTCTTTCATCCAAAGTGCATCTCAAAATGTTTTGCAAAGATAAAATGTTCCAATAGAGCATTAAGCAGAGAAATAGGGAGACAGAAAAGATCTTTTTTGGAGACATTTTTAAAAAAATATAAAGGAAGAGCAAAGCAGGAAAAAGCATGGAGACTCTTCAGATGCTGAGAACACAAAAACATCCTTACAAAGCCTTTTTCCCCCCTTTGTTTTTATTTTTGCTTTTCACATGCAGCCACAGCCAGCTAAATACTGACTTTGTTTCAGGCTTAGGTGGAAGGTCTGGGAAGTGCTCTGGATGGGTGTGGTTGCCTGTGAGGCTATAGTGTGGAAAGGGCACAAAGAAGAGACATGGCTGGAATGATACTTAGTCCATTGAGGCCTCCACAACTCAGTGTCATAACAGCTACTAAGCCATGAGATAGTATGGTTTTAATCATCTTTCTTCCTTAGAATACAGAAAAGTATGGGCAATTCACTGTTACTGTGATGACTATTGTTATTACTGCTTTGTTGGATTTTTATATTATTCTCTGCACCTGCTCAGTCATTAGATGGTGCAGTAAACAAGCAGCTTCTTGATTCCTCCACTCTGCTGATAACATCTGCCAACAGTGTTGCTATGCTCGTGCTGTCTACTTGGCTTCACTATGTTTCCTCTGCTTTAGTATTCCTTCCAGGTGTACCACAGCTTGGGAAACTTTGACTGAAGAAGCCAACACAATCCCAGCCAGCCTTCTGTGGGCCTCTATAACGTGTTACGAAATCGGACATATTTCACTCTTCATCTTCATGTTTAGAATCTGTACCTATCTCTTTTTTGTCCTTACCAAGACACTAATTATTTATTGAAGTGCACGGGTGGATGCAGCTCACACAAATTATGCATCAAACAGAAGCCTTACATTAAGCCTCTGAAAATTAGTCTTTCTGAAATGTTTAAATTCACTTTGTTGTCAATGGAAAGCAGAAGGTGACTGAAAACCTCCAGAGGGAGTTCTTATTCATCAAAATGTGAGCACTCAAAGTTAGGTGTATGTGACCTTTTCTGACAGCCTTAAAGT
Organism: Semnornis frantzii; assembly: GCA_013399775.1. Lineage (NCBI taxonomy): Eukaryota > Metazoa > Chordata > Aves > Piciformes > Ramphastidae > Semnornis > Semnornis frantzii. The sequence continues at coordinate 4,751 of VWYK01039817.1, read as the reverse complement.
TATTTATCTTTCTCATTTTGAGTATCTAGGGAACTTAGTACTTCTTCAGAAAGGAATTTAACAGTTTAATTAACATGGTAGTTAAATGAATTAAATTGCGCACCAGAAAATCAGATCCTCATCTGTCCAGCTGAGATCTCCATAGAGAGAATGCAGGTCTGCTAAGAGTCAAGATAAAAATGAATCCCTTTGCTACCTGGACAGACAGTCCTTTCCCCAAAATTGGTCTCTTATTCTGCCCCAAGCTCTCAGAGCAGAGCAGTGAGTAATGATGCCTTCCTCAACCTGTGTCATCTTGGTGCCTGGATTTGAACTCAGCTTGTAGCACTGCCTTCAGCACATATTTTGTCTTGTACTTTTTTGTGAACACAGTGGCTGAAAGCTAATGAGTTTGCAGGATAACATTTTCTGATACTGAAAAGGCTTCTGCACTACAATTTACATATACATTGCAAATAGGAAAAGTCTTTAAAGACTTACTGAGACAATATTTATCTTCCAGTTCCTGCATCATGTAAAAGGTACTTATTATGCAAGGACCAGATGAATGATTTTTAAAACTCAATTCACTCTATTGTTAGATGCTTTAAAAATATTGTTAGGCCACTATTAGACCTGGAATTCTCTAGATGCCTCTAATCTTTTTAATCACCTACAGTCATTATTAAGAGTAGTCACTGCAAAGTTCATTCATTCTCTCCATGCTCCTACTAATCCGCTTAGGAACTTTACCGTCCAGCAACCTCAGGAGAGGTTATCATTAATGAGAGCCCTATGGAATAATGGGCCATTCATTTTCCTAAATATCACTCGTATAATATTAATATATATTCACATGTTAATAAAAGGAGAAACACCTTATGCATTGCTTATCCCTGGTATGAAATGCTGGCAAGGATCATCTCAGCTAATAGTTAACATTTATCATAGAATCTTTTTAATGTTTAAAAGTCAGCTCTTTGTTTAGGACATACCTGCAGTGATGTACATCAAGTACACAGATAGTGTCCAAGGTCAGCAAGTGAAGTCTTCTCGTGTTCAGGGATTGCTGCTTTTTTCTGGGAATCAGGGTGCATGAATAGCCAACAGCAAATCCTGTAATACAAAGCCAGATGAGAATAGTTGCAGCTGATTTTTAAAGGCCACAGGATTCACATATACCTTATGATAAGTAAATAGTTCTGCAAGTACAGGAACTGCAAAAGCTTGTTTTATTGTAAAATTATGTCTGGAGGCTAATGACTTCTGGTCTTTACTAAGATGCAAGTTCCACTTGAAGCTTCACTAAACAGAGCAGATGGAAGGTGGTATGTGTGTGCATGTCTGTGTCTGTATGCATGGGTGTTTTTGATGCCTAATATCACTTTTATTTCTTATTTTTGTGACAAGGACTGTGCTATTCTTTGCCTTGAGTTCACATATCTCGGTTCTATTTCAGTGAAGTGATTTGTTTTTACAGAAGTACTGATACAATCAGTTTAAGCCCATAAACCTTGGCATTAAGTTGGATTCAGTTACCCACAGAAAGCTACCCCTGACATTTCAGATGAGACACTGCATGGTGCTGGTAGATATTGGAAAGGCCCATAGAAAATCTACAAATTTCCTACCTGATGACCAGGAAGAGGGCATCTCAGATGCCACCCAGATAGGCCTGAGTTCTCTGCTTGTGTTAAGATACCTCCGGATATGTACATGCAAGAAGTTCTTTAGGAAGAAGTTCTTTCCAGTGAGGGTGGTGAGACACTGGAGGAGGTTGCCCAGGGATGTTGTGGCTACTTCCTCCTTGGAGGTGTTCAAGGCCAGGTTGGATGAGGCCTTGAGTGAGTTGTAC